>LYNE01001005.1:26153-52287 GCA_001662545.1 Rosa x damascena | reverse complement strand
CAGAAAATCTTTTAACAATAGAATCTCTTAATAGTAACATAGAAAGATTCAAACACAAGGTTCCAACGCTCTTAAAAATTGAGTTGCATGTCTTAGACATCACTTCATTTTCATTATTGACGGTCCTAAAAGTACATGTTTTTCGTCCCCCACCATAACCTACCCCATTTGCCCATTTGGTTAACATGCATCACTTTCGCACTTGAGGCGTGCGTGTTGCACATGAACATTCAGATAGCTGTGGTTCTTTTACGGGTTTCCCAGGTCAACATTGCTATGAGTTGGATCGAATAAAGGCTTGTGTAACTTGTGTTCATTGATCACCTCTTCCATTACACTTCAGCGTTAGTCCTTGCGAGTAAGCAAGGTTAACGAAGCCGTATCAGTTCACTGCAAACTGTCCCAATTACTTAATTACTATCATATTAACAAGCTTCCAAAGTTCTTGGTATTTGATGCTTTCAATCTTTGGAAGGACGAGAGTTCCTTCTTAGCTATATTGGTGCAAAGTTGGAAACTACATGTTCGTTCAATAGCCAAGGTCGGGGATTCAAATTTGCTCACCACTTATATTTTGTGGTGATATCACCACCCTATTAAAACTTATCACGTTATATAGGATTAATTAAATACTTAAAATATAATTTTTTAATAAAAAATCATGATTAACTATAATTGTGTTTTATAACACATGACAGTTTTGTATTGAATGATGGTATCACCACCAATACTTTGGTGGTGAGCAAATTTGAATCCCAAGATCGGTCCTTGGCTATAAAAATTGTTTTCAATAATAATAGGGACTAAACGTGCAACTGCCGCACACCTCCATTGTCTTTATGTGTATCCCACTCATTGGTATCTAAATTGATGGATCTCTAAAAATCTCCTAGTCAATTATCATATAGAAAAATCACAATCACACGGACCCAAAGCTTAGAATGGTTGAAATTCTTCATAGACAAAATGTCTTAGTATGTTGATTAATTAGCGTACGTTCTTAATATTGAAGAAGAAAAGAAAGATTTGAAGTATAAGTCTAAAAGCCCCCTCGTTTTGACTTGAGACATTTCTTGGCTGATTTAGGAGAGGACGCTTATTTTGAAACAAGAAGCTTGCAAACACAAACTCTTGTGCCACCCACCCCTGCGAGAAAGAAGAACGAAATTTGATTGTTATTATTAAAAATGACGATCTATATTTCAAACTTTAAAATTAAAATTTTAATACAAAACTTGATTCGTCCATATATATAGGAACGAATCATACGGAACAACAAAATAAATTAAATTGAAGAAAAAAAAAACAAAACTTAAAAAGAACAAAAACTCAATTCCCCTAAAATCTTAAAATGTTGATTTGACTGCCTAAATGCTTTGATGCAGAAACTCTCTTATTATTCCAAAGGTCAAATATTTTTTTTGGTCTGTTCAAAAGGTCAAATTCTAGATTTTTCTAGTTTTCTACCTTATATTCTACGTCATATGTTAATAGGAATACTATTATCCTTCTCTTTTAAGAGTGAAGTTACAGTGGATGTGTTTGGTTTCTGCATCAAAGTTGTAACACCTCTGAATTCATGTGAAAAATTACAAATACAATGTTTCAAAATTCACACCTCTAAAATCAATCACTCTTGTGTATACTATAATCAATAAAACTAAAATGACCTTGATTTGGGAAGAAAGGATGGATATGATATATTTAATTGCCTTGATTCAAAGGTTAGAATAATACATACATCAAAAGAGAATTTATAATCTATTAGCTCATGCAGTTTAGAGAAACGCCACTGTCGCCGCTAGGGGCTTATCACCCTCAAAACTTTCATAGTATGATCTCTTTTCTCATTAACCGAACAAATTAGTGATGGATAAAATTTCAATATAAATTACACGCAATGAAAGATACGAATGAGGTAATCAAAAATAAAGTGTGAGAAGATAATAATTGAAATTAATGACTTTTTGAATCAAACAAAACACTCTTTAATGTACATAGATATGTCTCTAATAGTCTAATGTATACTCTAGAATTGCATTCATTGCACAATATTTTACTGCTTAAGTTACTATGTATAATAATCACAACAAACTTGCTCACTTAAAAGAAAGTTTTAGCTTGTGAGGAATAAATACATCTCAACTACATCTATTAAATTAAAAAGTTCAAATAATAACAACTTAAAATTGTGCATTTATTTTCAACCGTCACATTCATTTTTCAATTACATTTCTTACGACTATCTTATAAGTGAACATGTCTCATAATTAGAAAAAAAAAACTTTATCACCCTGTCAAGGGTTAAATTCATTTTTAAGTTCTTTAACACATGATACAACAACTACAAGCCCCTATTTAGAAACGTGGAATCAATAAATGACATCACATTCCACTAATTTCTAACCCTACATGTAACTTTCAAAGGCCCATCCGTCCCTGCCTCAACAAAAAGAACTATACACCCTAGAAAGTTATGAGAAATATCTCCAATGCATTTTCGTCATTTCCCAAAACAGGGGCATTTGGGTGAATGCACCATCACGAGAATCATTCTTGGGCGAACTTGTGGGATGCTTTTCCGACTACCCCGACTGCGCCATACTTCAAATTTGCCTCCAGTCACGCTCTCATTTCCATCTGTTTGTGTTTGGGGCCACGAACGCCCCACAGTTTAAACCAACTTGCTCTGCACTTTCTTAACCCCATCTTCCCCGTTAAATTTTTGATTCTGGAAACAAAAGAGATTAAAATTTTCTCTCTTTTTTCATTTGAAAGCTTACTACTTTGATATTGTGTGTTGGGTTTGTAAGTTTGTTTTTTACCCCGGTAGAGATATTTGTATCCATTCTTACCCCTCACAGGCTCACACCTTTCACACCTTTCTGAGAGAGAGAGAGAGATATATATATATAAAAGATCTTGACTCACCCTATCTCTCCTTATTTGTATTTCTCCCACTTCCCTTATCTGTGTCTCTCTTAAATCTCTTCATGTGCTCCTCTTGATTAAAACCTACCTCTGGGTTTTGTTGAAGGGACCTAAAGAGAGACATGGAGGCTGTTCTACAAACCAGAGGGCTCCTCTCTCTGCCCCCAAATCCCAAGGCCAGGTATTCCCAGCCTTCTCTGGGCTTAAAGCAACGAGCTTTCTCCACAAAACCCAAAACCCCAACTGGGTTATCTCTTTCCTCCTCAAATGGGTTCCAGAAATTTCAAACCTTTGCCCCCAAAACTCATGGCTTTGGCGCGAAAGAGAAGAACTTGTTCGTCTGCAGAGCTGAGGCTGCTGCTGCTGCGGCTGATGGGTTTGGTGAAATTGAGGAGCGCAAGTTCTTTGGGATTGGGACTTCAACCCTCAAGAAGATTGTACCACTTGGGTTGATGTTCTTTTGTATTCTTTTCAATTACACAATCCTGAGAGATACAAAAGATGTGTTGGTTGTAACAGCTAAAGGGAGTAGTGCAGAGATTATACCATTCTTAAAGACTTGGGTGAATTTGCCCATGGCTGTTGGCTTCATGCTCTTGTACACGAAGTTGTCTAATGTTTTGTCAAAGAAGGCTCTCTTCTACACTGTTATTCTTCCATTCATCGCCTTTTTCGGGGCTTTCGGGTTCATCTTGTATCCCATGAGCAGCTATATCCACCCTGAAGCGCTTGCTGATAGTCTTCTCAACACTCTTGGCCCTAGATTCCTTGGTCCACTTGCAATCCTGAGGATTTGGAGCTTTTGTTTGTTCTATGTCATGGCTGAATTGTGGGGGAGTGTGGTCGTTTCTGTGCTTTTCTGGGGGTTTGCCAATCAGGTATGACTTTGTCCTATGATTCATTTCTACTAATCTTATCGCATCAATGATATATGATTATTTCGTGCCATGCCATATACATTTCCTAGTTTCTTTGTTTTCATTCTTACTTTTGGTACATCTATTGTTCATTGTGTGTGTGTGTGTGTATATATAATTCCTTATAAATGAAAATTGTTGTAGAAACAATTCATTTGTGTGGGCTGCTCAGAAATGGAAACGGAATGTGTTCTTAGGATCAAATTGGAGTCTTGATATTATTTGGTTTCTTGATTGCGTATGCTCTGCTTTTTATCCTTCGAAATTAAGCAGAAACTATGTCATCTCTGTTTTAGCACAGCGTATAGGCCAACTGGCCAAGAACCAACTTTGGTGGTTTGGCGTTTCGAAGTGCTGGCTTCCTAATCATTTAGTGTAACTTGTGATTCATATGAATATTAATTTTTCTTGTAACATATATCAGTAATATCACAGTTAGTTTGCAACCCCCATCTGACCTGTTTGCCAAGAATTTGGATTATTACAGAATACACAAAACGATTTCAACAGTTTCCCACACAACTTTTTGTGGCCTGCTTCCCAATGTTTTGCATACTTAATGTTAGACGTGTTTTGTGCAGATAACTACCGTTGACGAAGCAAAAAGGTTTTACCCTCTTTTTGGACTTGGGGCCAATATTGCCCTCATTTTCTCAGGCAGAACAGTAAAGTATTTCTCTAATTTGAGGAAAAATTTGGGCCCTGGAGTTGATGGTTGGGCCCTTTCCTTAAAGGGGATGATGAGCATTGTGGTGATGATGGGCTTAGCAATCTGCGGTCTATACTGGTGGACAAATGCTTATGCTCCTCTTCCCACCCGCAGCAAGAAGAAGAAGGTAATCTACTGCTACAAGACTACTTGTTTACACATTTCAGTTGTGTTGATACATAGGCTGTCTGATTCTGTTCATTTTGGTCCTAAGTCCCAACTTTTCACATTAGTCTGCTCTGTTTATTGCCTGATTACTGTTTATCACAACACCACCTGTTTACATGTTATTTGGAAATTGAAAAAGTAGCATAATAGTATTTAAAATCCTTTACATATTGTGGTAATCTTTAAAGCTTCTTGGATTCCTTGCCAATGTTTTTATAATGGGCTGTTTTTCTGTTTACTAAGTTTGGATGTTCGTTAACATGGTGCTTAATGAATCCAAAATGATTTGAAGGCCATTTTTGTTTTCTCATGTATGGGTAATAGCTCTTATGGCCATGGTATTAATGGAACTGTCATATCACTTGTATGATTTATAGCAATTATCCCCAACACTAATTTATCAAACCTATCCCGATGAAATTCCAAAACATGGAACTATCATGAAGAAAACCTATGATTTTTGAATTGCCACATATTTTACTTAGTTGACAGGCTAGTGCATATTTTTATGATCCTTAGTTGAATATGAGGCATAGCATTTTTTCTAATCTTCGATTTCTTTACAGGAAAAGCCCAAAATGGGGACAATGGAGAGTTTGAAGTTTTTGGTGTCTTCACCATACATCAGAGATCTTGCCACTTTGGTGGTTGCATATGGTATTAGTATCAACCTTGTTGAGGTTACATGGAAGTCCAAGCTCAAAGCTCAGGTAAACTTTAGCTAGAGTACTTGATATTTGCCTGTCCTTAACAACTGAAAAAGGATTGAATTGCTAATTGATACTTCATTGCTGTTGTTACCTTGTGTACTGTGCAGTTTCCAAGCCCGAATGAGTACTCTTCTTTTATGGGTGACTTCTCAACTGCCACCGGAATAGCGACTTTCACAATGATGTTGCTCAGCCAATTTATTTTCGAAAAATATGGATGGGGAGTTGCTGCGAAGATCACACCTACTGTACTACTTCTGACCGGAGTTGGTTTCTTCTCTCTGATATTGTTTGGTGGCCCACTTTCACCAGCTATTGCAAGCTTTGGGATGACTCCTCTTCTGGCAGCTGTATATGTGGGTGCTTTGCAAAACATTTTCAGCAAGAGTGCCAAGTACAGTTTGTTTGACCCGTGCAAAGAAATGGCATACATTCCCTTGGATGAAGACACTAAGGTTTGAGCACTTTACTTGGAATTCAAGGTTTTAGAACTCCGCCATTAAATAGTTTCAGTCATGCCTTCTTTTTATTTATTAATTGTCATCTGTTAAGACATCATCATTAGATGAAAGCTTTAGCTCGGCAAATGCTTATAATCGTCTTTGAACAAGAGTTTCGAGTTTTCCAGTTTAATTTTTAACTTGAGACCTCTTTTGTTCATACTGGCTATTGAATTCTTGCTCCAGGTTAAAGGAAAGGCAGCCATTGATGTTGTCTGCAACCCATTGGGGAAGTCTGGTGGTGCTCTTATTCAGCAGTTTATGATTTTAACATTCGGGTCACTTGCAAACTCAACTCCTTACCTTGGAGGAATACTTCTGGTGATTGTTCTCGCATGGCTAGGAGCAGCCAGGTCTCTTGACACCCAGTTCACTGCATTGCGACGGGAGGAAGAACTTGAAAAGGAGATGGAGAGAGCGAATGTTAAGATCCCGGTTGTGTCTGAAGGAAGTGAAAACGGTTCTCTTGCGACCGAGCCATTGCTGAACCCAGCACTCGGAGACTCAACCAGCAGTGCTTAAGCGTCACTTCACCTCCCTGCAACATACAAGTCTCCTGTTCGTTGGCCAAAACAGGAAGAATAAGTGGTTGATGAGAAGCAGCAAATCAGCAATGCTAGGTGATTACTGGTGGTAGGATAGTTGTTACTTTGCTTGAAAAAATAAGCATAAGATTGTGACTCCCTTTTATGGCCAGCTTTTTTGTTTCCATAGATATTTGAATTAGTCTGTTTAGTCCGAGTTCCCATATTTTGTAGAATTAAAATTAAATTTACAATTGGAATAAACTTGATTAGTTTATTTTTATAAAAAAAATCTATGCTTGTCTTGATTCTTATTTCAAAGAAAAATCTTACATTGCGAGGCCAAGTCATTGTTATGTTCATGAGTTCGCAATTTTCCTGATTATATGGTCTGGTTGAGGCCAACGATGCTGTTTTAGTGAGTGGATTGAGTAAACTAAAGGCTCAATTCCATAAAAATCTGTAAATTGATGTTCCCCTTTCGGGTACTTGAGTCTTGGGACCAGCAGACTTTGAATCTGGAGTTTTGCTTCACAGCTTCGGCAGCTCCAAATTATATGGTAACTTATGAGAGTGGTCTAAATTGGCCAAAAGCTCAAGCTAACCCAAAATTGATTTAAAGGCTAATTACATTCTTCAACCTAAATCAAAGCCGTTTAACAAGATCTGCTAAAATGGATAGTCTACATCCATAGAAATTCGAACTTCACTCTTGTAACATAGTGTTGGGAACGGTTCTCTTGCAACCGACTAGACGTGGCATCCCGAGTCTATTTTATCTTTTCGAAAGAAATTTCATTCAAATAAACTGCAATTATATATTGATTGCAATTACAACATCTTACAACAAACAACAAACATTAATAAACTAAAACTAAATATTTTCACTCGAAAGAGTAGAGACTGACATGTCAATGGATTCAATGACGAGGATAAAATTGGACAATTGATCAAAATAGTCAACAATAACTTGGATACAAAACTATTCTGGGATCTCATGATCACATCAATGCAAGCTTGTAATTTCACATATGGCCTTAACTCTTAAGTGCGCAAAAAATTGAGTTCTATTGACAGCACACTAGATAACAAAATCTAACCACGCACTGAAATTACAACAACCCTAACTCGAAAGAGTATGGACTTATTTGTGATCTGAACACAAATTCAAAATCTAAAGACAACTAAAAACTTCAAACAAACAATAACTATAAACTGAAAAGAAGCCACTACCTTATTATATATGTCTGCCATCAAATCGGAACATGTTGCAGGTAACGATTTGTAGATTCAACCACTCGTCGCCACGCCGATTTTCACCACATAGATCACGATATGCACTTGCTGATCCACCAATCACCACAAATTCCCCTAACTATTTCATACAAATCACGAAATGCACTTGCAGATTCACCGATTTCAATAGCTCCCTATTCCACTTCTCACTCTTCATTTGCAAATCACCTTAGAGAGTAACTGCATCAAACTGATACCACATTTCAAAAGGATGGTCCGCCCAACAATGCGAAAACAGCGTCACTGAACAGGAAGAAAGGAAGGAGGAGGCTAGACTTTTTCTTTCCCGAGTCTATTTCCATGTTATCTTTTTCTTTTGAGCCTTTGTAGTTTGTACCAATAAAAAAAAAAAAATCAAAGTGGAATATAGTAAAACAAACCTAGTGACATTATCGTAATTACATGATAAACAAATTGGGTAATTGTGTCATTTGAAAAGGAAACTATAAACACAACTTGAGGCATAAAACCCTAAAGAGTAAACAAAAAACACCCTCTTGAATCTTGATCCCTCTAAAACCTAGCAAACGATTCAGGTACAAGATGTTACACTAGCTAGTGTCAAAAACAGGGAGCAAACTTTTTATTGGAGAACCTGACATCAATTTTTTGTTGTTGGCTTAAGTTTGAAAGTCCTTATCTTCCACCTCATGCTCGAGAGATCATAGGTTGAATGCTCACTTCAACAGTGGCGTAGCTAGAAATTTTATTTAGGAGAGTCAAAACATAAATAACTATCACATTGGAAAAAAAAAAAAAAAAGTTTGATAGCTCCATGTAAAATCTTTAAATAGTTGACTTATACCTAGCTTTATAAATTACCCTATTAGATTGATTTATTGGAGAATATCGATTATGGTTTCCTCTGTATTAATAGAAATTGAAAAAGGAATGTATCAAACATTAAAACCGGAAAGTAAAGACATAAAATTATGCATTTAATTAGACCAATGGTAAAGCTGAAAAAGCATATATTATTGTCATTTGTTAGGACTTAATTAGGAGGGTCATTATAGTATTATATGTTTTAGAGAAAAGGTAATTGAGAGAAAATTGTTGTGTATTCTCATTGATAATAGGGGCATCTTTATATAGAGGATTACAATGCATAGAATCTGAATTATACAAGGAAAGGTAATCATACATTGAATGAATATCTCTAAGATTCTCCGAGATTATCTCTAATTAAAACCATATTACCACAAGGTCAAGTTACCTAGAGTTTGGGCCAAACACAAAATAGAGATTTACTTGAACACTCCCCCTTGTGTCGCCCAAACGTGGTGCTCCTCTCGTTGCCTCGTCAAAAACATTGCCGAGTAACAAAAACCCTGTGGGACAAAAATAACCTTGGTCGAAGGAGAAAAAGAATACAACACATCATTCACGTTTCAAGATCAACATGTAGACATCTCCCCCTGATGTATGCGTCTTCCCCTGATGACTATGATCACGGGAGTTCAGATAACTTCCGCAAGCCAATGCTTACCATATGTTTCTCGAACGTGGATTTGGGCAATGACTTAGTGAACAAGTCTGCCACATTGTCCTCAGATCAAACTTGGTTCACTTTGATCTTGAGGAGCTTCTGTTGTTGCTGATTGTAGAAGAATTTGGGCGATATGTGCTTGATGTTGTCGCCTTTGATGTAGCATTGCTTCATTTGTTCAATGCAAGTAGCATTATCCTCATAAATGCTTGTTGGCTCATCTGTGGTAGACTCCAGACCACAATTACTTCAAACATGCGTAACTATGGATCGAAGCCATATACATTCACGAATTGCTTCGTGAAGAGCAATAATCTCTGCATGGTTTGAAGAAGTAGCGACTAAGATCTGTTTGGTAAACCTCCAAGATATCGCGGTCTTACCCATGGTGAATACATAACCAGTTTTGGAACAACCTTTGTGTGGGTCAGAGAGATACCCAGCATCAGCAAAACCTTCCAAAACACTTATGTCATTTTGGGATGGGGAGAGGGAACGCAGACCACTATGTGTGGCGTCCCTGGCATATGATGGGTCTGAATCTATCATCTCTCTGTAGGGATAAAACAAGCCCATATCACTCGTACCACTTAGGTTTCGAAAGATATCTTTAACACCAGTCCAATGGCGTCGTGTTGGCATAGAGCTATATCTAGCTAACAAGTTTATAGCGAATGATATGTCTGGTCTAGTGCATTGAGCTAAGTACAATAATGCGCCTATTGCACTTAGGTAGGGCACTTCTGCCTCTAGCACTTCTTCATCGTCATCTCTTGGATGAAATGGATCATTCTTAGGATCAAGACTACGGACGACCATTGGGGTGCTTGAAGGCTTAATCTTATCAGTATTGAAAAGCCTAAGCATATTTTGGATATAAGTTGATTGATGAATCAAGATACCATCTTCACTATACTCAAGTTCCAAACCGAGGCAAAACCGTGTTTTCCCAAGATCGATCTTTCATCTCAAACTCGGATTTCAAGTATTCAGCGGTTTCCCCTAACTCTTTAAGGGTGCCAATTATGTTCATGTCATCAACATAAACCGCTACTATTGCAAATCTGAAACATAGTGGGGGCAGACCACGACAATTCCTGTTGTTCCTGTTGAACATTCTTGTTCTTATCTCCCCATAACAATGGGAAGACTGTCTCATCAAAGTGACAATCCGCAAATCTAGCGGTAAAGAGATCACATGTCAAGGGTTATAGGTAGCGGACAATAGTTGGAGCCTCATATCCAACATATACTCATATTCGTCTTTGGGGACCCATCTTGGTACGCTGTGGCAGTGTGATAGGCACATAAACTGCACACCCAAATATGCGTAAGTCTGAGATATCGGGCTCGTACCTAGTCACTAGTTGTAACGCAGAATAAGGTTGGGTGGCAGTGGGTCATAGACGAATTAGCGTCGCTGCATGCAATATTGCATATCCCCAAGCGGAAACAAGGAGATTGGTGTGCATAACCAATGTCCGTGCTATCATTTGTAATTGTTTGATGGCGGCTTTCGCGAGACTATTTTGGGTATGAACATGGGGAACTGGATGCTCTACATCAATCCCTAGTGACATGTAATAGTCATCGAACGTTTTCGATGTAAACTCCCCTGCATTATTAAGTCGAATTGACTTAATTGGATGGTCAGGTGAGCTCGTAGACGGATAATCTAGGTTAGGAGTTTAGCATAAAAAGCATTTCGAGTGGACCACAGCGCGGCATGTGACCAGTGTGTCGACGCATCAACCAATACCATAAAGTATTTAAAGGGTATGCATGATGGTTGAATTGGTCCATAGATATCCCCTTGGATTCTCTGTAAGAACGAAATAAGTATTTTGGGATCCTTTGCGTAGGACGGTCTCGGTCCTAATTTTCCTAAGGAACAGGTTTTGAAAAATGAGTGAGGGGACTTAGAAGCAACCAATGAGGATTTTGGTTGGGCTTGAGCGTCTGTAGAGCTATTAGAAGCAAAATGTATGACTACATCACCCATCACAGGCGTTTGAACCATGGGAAGTGGCATGCATGGCGTCATGGTCATGGGGATTAAAATCCATAGTGGTGTTGTCAAAGGGGACATTTGTGGCCCTACGGCTGTGGTGGATGGAGGTTGCGCCAGATGCAGCAGCTGCAGCAGTCACGCTAAGTCTGGGAATCAATCTTTGATTCTTGCTTCATTTCGCTCTAAAAAATGGATATCCGTATGAAGTCTTTAATATACGGATCATCATATCACGACCAGGATGTCCTAGTTGGTCATGCCAAAGCCAATATGTGTCAGAATCGAAGAGATCTTCTCTTATCACGTTATTGGATTCAATTGGTCGAATTGTAGTGATGTAAAGTCCACTAGATTGGCACATAAGGTTCTCTAAGATGCGCTGTCATCCGCAATCATTAGAGATAATGCAAAGGAATTCTTTTCCATTCTCAGTATGCGTTTTCGCATGAATCCGTTGGCTTTAATATCTTTAAAACTCAATAAGGTTCGATTTGTCTTAGGAGCGTAGAGAGCTTCTGCGACATTAATCAATGTGTCATTTGGCAATAGGAATTGGGCAATTCCATGTCCTTGAACTAGACATGATGGCCCAACCATTGTAGTCACAGAGGAATATGTAGGCAACATCTCCAAGAATAATTGCCTATGATGGAGAATGGTATGCATGGTCGCACTATCCACAAGACATTGTAGTTCTCCAGAATACATTCCTAAAAGAAAAGCTCGTAATTGAAAAATGAGTCATATAGAAAAGAACTCAACTTTTATTAATAAGCCAAACGGAATTACATAATTGTTTTTTTTAGCCAAAGAAAATCTAATCCAGTAAACTAGCTAATGCAAAACAATGGCAGTCGTCTAACTTCTTTTGGTAACTCTAATGCAAATGTGATCAGATGGGTAGAGAGATGTCGGTGGAGCAAGGCTCGTGTGACGACCTAAAATTTTTAACATTTTCTAAAAAAATAAGTTTGATTTTATTGTGCTAAAGTATTTGTTTAAATATTATTATTATTTAGAGATAATTTTACTTGTTTTCTTTTGGTTTAAGTAATTAGAGTAGCCCAAAGTTTTTGGCCCAAAACTCAAACCCAAAGTAAATTAACAGCCTATAGAACGATTTCCACGACCAAAACTAGATCAACAACGCCTAAACTCAAAGTTTTGTCCTTTCTCTTCATCGTCTTCCTCACCTCCACATTCTTCTCCATCTGATACACCAAGCCACCGCCGCCATGGGTAAGTAGGAGGTGTCAACAGCCTTGGAAATCAAGTTTCAGATTGGTGATTCCCCAAATCTATGAAGTTAGATCTGGAACCCTAGAATCAAGAGCTGGAACTCTAGAAATCTGGAGGTGGCAAGTCTAGTATCTAGATGGGTAAGATTTCAATTAGAATATCTAATTTTATTTCTGTTAGACTAATCTTGCTTTCTACGTTTACCCCTCCTTTCCAGACACTATAAATAGGCTAAACCATCTATGTTTTCCATACAATTCCTTGAGTTGCTAGATACATAGATAAACAAGGGAGAGAGAGAAAAAGAGGGTTTTGGTATCTTAGAAGTGAAGGAGTAAAAAGTCAGGTGTGATTCTTTTATTTTTGATTTGATAAGTCCTTTGTTGGTTCTGATGGTTAATGCAATTTGGAAATTGGGTTATGTTCATAGGCTATTTTAAGACCTGGGGATTCATGATGATAGAAGAAGTTGCAATATAGATGAAGTTCAGTTAGGAATAAAGTTGTTGTTACTGGAACAACTAGAACTAATTATTTTCTTATCTTCTATTTTGATTTCACTAGTTTTCTGGAAAATAGTTTATATTTTTGGTCTTTGAATTAATCTAAATTAGAATTTGAAATCACTTTGTATCTGGTTTGTTGTTTCCTTTAGTCATTAGAGTTTTTGGAAGACATAGATTAATAAAATCTGACTTGAGAAGAGTCAAGACCCAAGTAGGAAACATATGCAGTTTTAAAGTTGAATTTAGAAAACCTTCACTCATCCTTTAAAGCCTTGTTGAAAGTGTGATTTCTTTTATTTAACACTTTAGAAAGTTTATTTTCAGTATTGAAAGTTTTACACAAATTGGAGTTGTAGAAAGTACATTAAAACTAAAGAGGTTAGCACACAGTAGCAGTTTCTGCAGAAAAACGTGGGACTGTAGCTGAACCTTAAAAATTCATAACTAATTCTAGGAAATTTTTTTTCAGGTGATTCAAATTCCGAGAGTTTCTTTAGGATGCCAGCTACAAATCGTTAGAAGACCATGAAAGCAGATTTTAAACAGATTTATACAGTTTTTAACATTAAGGTGACTGGGTCAGAAAACTTCAGTATTTCAGTTTGTCAAGTAAAAACCTGTTTTGGTCAAAATAACTCACTGCTAAGATTTTCTTAGTATGTTAGCTGAGTTTTGTTTTAAATTCTTTGTGTGTGGAACTAATAAATTCTATTCTTGCAATAGGAACTTGTTTTCATCTGGATACTTTACGTGAAAATCAATCGAGGTAGGGGAAAAACTTGGGGAGCCTCTATGTTTGCATTGGATGGTTACTTACATGATTGTATTGGATGGTTGTGTACATGATTATATGCATTTATGTCCTCTATTTCTGTTTGTTTGGTATGGCTGAATAGTGAATACACTTACATATTCAAAGTATTTTTGCATCAATAAGACATGAAGTATAAGGGTGGTGATGGTAATGTGAATATGCTATTGGAATGAGTATATTGATTTATCTTTTGCGTAGTTGAGTCTATAACCTCAGCAATTACCAGATCCCAAGTATGCCCACTTGTTAATGTGCACTTAGTATAGGATATTGAAAGGGTAATTCGGGACTGGCGAAAGGGGAATAAACAAGATGACTAGCAAAAGAGGGTTAGGGGGATTGATTTTGAGTGGGGGTTAGTTCACATTGTTGAATACTCTGAGTCACCTTCGTGGTAAAATACATGGTATGAGACATGTAGGTTCAGTTTATTTTACAATGTGGATTATCGGGAATAAATAATAATTGCATCCATTCATTATTGCTATTCTAACTATGATCTTCACAGAGGTTTCATTCTCCTACTGGGCAATGTATGCTCACCCCTTTTTATCATTTTGCAGGTGACAAATAAATAAGTTTAAAGTTATTTTACTCCAAGGGTATTTTCAATAATGTAATATACATGTGTGTTATTGTTAATCATGCTTGGGTCCTAGACAAGAACTTGGAATATAGTTGACCTTTTGTTGTAAATGTTGGTGTAAATTCCTCTTGTAATAAAGGTTGTGTTTCAATTTCGAAAACTTGTCTAGTATCGTTGTCAGGACCCACCCCGGAATTACCCTCCTAACTCCAAGATGGACCTGCGGGGCCCACTTTTCTGAAAAATTCGACAGAACTTTCCCTAAAAGTGGACAACCCTAAACCTGTTGAAAACACTTCTAAGTATATTAAATTTCAATGTTTGAAGCCACCCTGCTTCCTAGCAACAATCCGCAAATTCCAAGTATACACATCGCACTACACAAACATAACCACTTATATAAATTACAACCCAGCAAAACAAATCTTTCAACTTCCTCCAATATTATACAACTCCCATACACTCATAATTATACAAATGTATAAATCCACCCTTTTTAAAATAATCAGAGCAATCTAAAGAACACACTCGAAATATAATACATAAAGTAGGTTAATAAATAACCTACTGAGGATATATGGCAAAGGTGGTGCTAGCCTCCACTCCTAAGCCGGTCAGCAACGCTGCGATCTGGGCAATTGAAACCAAAGGGCCCAGGGGGAAAGTACATAAAAACGTTAGCGTGAGTGGACAAAATAAATAAGTATAAAGGAGAAAAGTTTATACTTTCCCACAAATTTAAATTATAAAATCTCGATGCATGCAAAGTTTATAAAACGTATTTCTTTAAACTCAAAAACTCGTGAAAAATATACCAGCCCCGCTGGTTAAAAGAAATCGGACTTGCCCCGCCAGTCAAGTAATGATAAAAATATGGGGAAGAAATTTCACCATACGAAAGAAGGGAGCCTCCTAGGCTCGGGTCGGAGTGTCCCACACTCTGGAGCATCCCATGCTCTGCTCTTACTCACCCACAAACACATAGTAAGCAGGGAGGAGTACTAATAGGCTAGCTAGCAATAAATATGACGACCCAGGTATGGTGGGTAAAAACTATTAAAATCCAATAAATCCTTAAGGCTTCCCCATGTCCCACGAATAAAGAAAACACGGGTACGATTCCCAACCATACCCGGAAATTCTTGTAAAGTCGTATAAATTAACGTGTCCCACACGGTAAAAGAATAGTTAGATTATCAATGAGGCATTCCCAATGCCAAAATCGAAAATCGATAAATAAACATGGAGATTTACTCCAACAAAACTCAATTTGAAAATAAAGTCTCAAATTGACGAATATAAATATAATATAAATAGTATAAATCAGGGAATCACATCGGAAACAATTCGTCGAAAATCAACATCAATTATAAGTTCGAATCCGAGCATAACAACTTAATAACCGCAACTCACAACCGGTATAAATCATAATTATTTCATGAGAATCATTATTGGAAGCAAATCCATGAGATAAATCATAATCAAAATCCGAAATCAATTCATATGCTCGGAAAGTAATATGTTAATTAAATAGTACTTTAGTAAATAAATGCATGCATCACTTATTTAAAAACAAAAGTCCACTCACAGTGTACGGCTAAGCCTGCCGTCAATCCGAACCCTCCTCGAGGGAATCCTCCTCACGTCCTGTACAATATAACGTTCGTAAACCCATAATTACTGGATAGAAAGCTAAATTACGAAAAGCAAAACCAAACCCTAACATTCTCTTTATATGCCCAAAACATCCAATCTTCTTCACTAATATCAATCCCTTAAGGTATAGGCTTTAAGGCCGAATCAAGGAAATCCGATGGGTGGATTCCTCGCAATTCAATTAACAATTCCACCATTGAACAACATCAAAATCCATATTCATTCCATCTCCAATTCTATCCCAAAGCTGCAATTATGAAACTAGATGTATAATTGACTAATTATCTCAACAACAGAAGTCAAAGTCCGGCCAAATACAATCTCACGCGGCACCAACAGTGGCGGCGCGTGGGTGTCACGCGCCGGTACCAACCTCCACCACCAGCTACCAAATTCCATGTATAGCTACAACTCAACCCACTGATTAATTTTCTCAACTACAACACATCCCAATTTTACCTGAAAATGGTCGAATTCAGCCGGCGAAGATAACCCAGAAATTCAAGAACCTTAGGTTATTGATTCGGCCTCTACACGGCAAATTGGACTGCAAGACCTTAGGGGAAATGATCTCCAGCAAAAACCCGACCTTCGACGTTAACTTGGTGACCGGAGGTGGCCGGAATTGCCGGAAATGGGCAATAATGGCGAACTGCTACAGTAACTTTCCCCGCTCAAAATCGAGCTCCTCCGGCCAAATCTCCGCAAATTACCTCCACAGATGTGACCAGGGGAAGGAGACGAGCTTGGGGATAGCCGGATTGCGTCTTGGGTTGGCCGGAGGGGGAAGAAATCGAAGGGGGAAGATCGGGCCGAAAGGGAGGAAGGGTCGGGGAAAGAGAAGAGAGAGTTACCGGGGGGCTAGGTAGATTTTCCGAAAATGAAAATCTACCAACAGTAACTTCCATATATATATAAATTACCGTGAACAGTAACTTCTACATTTTTGGTCATAACTCTCACATACTAAGTCCAATTTTTACGCACCACATATGCACGTGCTCGGTTTAAAGTCCTCTACAACTTTCATGAAGAACATTTCCTCAAATTTTGACCCGAACAAAATGTCAACTTTTAGGGCCACTAAAATATCGATAAAAAGTAAAAATTGAAAGTATTCGACAATTACCGTCCAAATAGTGAGTAAATCGTTAATTCTAGGTTCGGGACGTAACAATCGTTCTTTTCCAATTATTCGTATTTCGATTTTGGAAATTTATTTCCATGATTGGAATATAAGTTGCATCTAAAAAAAAAAAAAAATTTGGATGTGACAGCTCGCTTAAGTACCACTAATCTCAAAACCTTCATAGACATCACATTCACTTTTGGTGAGCCTACTTTGAAGAAAGACTAAACCATTGGCATCTACTACAAAAATATTATGGCAATTGCCTACATCTCTTGGAAAATAAAAGGACTTAATCAAAATCGCCAGTTTCTTGGCCCTTGAAGTCGTCTACCCTAAGAGCGAGATTGTCATCTTGATCATCTTGCTCCATGTAATGTGCTTCCCTTACTTCACGATATGCCTTGTATAAGTCTGCAACATTCTGGGATACTCTACATGCTTTGGCCCAATGTTCGGATGATCCACACCGAAGACAAACATCATTACAGTCAGGCTCCCTTGATCGAGGCGCCTTTGGGACGCGATTTGGACGACCATTCCCTTTGGTGGAGTCACCACCATGGCCGGAGGCTCCGCCTCTCTCTCTTCACACGTTGACCTCCAAAGTTCCGTGCACGCCTCTCTTGGCGGTTTCCTTCCTCTTTAGGGTGAGTATATGGACCAGGACGTCCAGAATTGTCCATATTCTTAGGGTTTCGCTTCTTTTGTCCTCCCTTGGGGGCGCGACTATAGTTAGACTCCGGAATAGACTTGGTTCACACGGGTCTAGCATTATAATTCTTCACAAGGATATTGTTGTGCTTCTCAGCTACGTTCATGGCACCAATAAGCTCATGAAACCTTGTGATACGTCCTGCATTCACATCAATCTTATAATTCTTAGCAATCATCAATGTAGAGACGGGGAAGGTAGAGAGAGTATTCTCGATCAATATCGTATCAGTGATGTTTTTTCCACAAAATTCCATCAAAGATTTGATACGAAGGGCTTCCGAGTTATAGTCAAGTACAGACTTGAAATCACAGAAGCGGAGGCTATGCCATCTCACTTCTAAATCAGAAAGCAAGGAGTCACGAACGTTGACAAATCGCTGCTCGAGTTCTACCCATAGTTTTCTAGGGTTATCTTCATTGAGGTACTCACTTTGGAGCACATCATTCATGTGCCTTGTTATGAGAATTATGGCTTTAGCTTGATTCGCTTCAAAAGAGGTAGCTTGCTCAACAGTGAGCACGTTCTGACTTGGCTCTTAGATGGTTTCCAGAATTTCATCAGCCTTAAGATGCTGGCGCACATCACGGACCCACCTGTGGTATCCTGAGCCTATTGTCTCCAGTAGAACAAAGTTCAACTTATTCAGGTTACTTATCCTGAAAAACAACAAAAGATTAGGGTTAGTTTCATAGCGAAAAATGCTACCAAGAAAAACAATAAAATTTCTGAGCATAATCACTTCCAAGAAATTAGGGATTTCTGAGCGTAGTCACTTCCAAGATATCCAATTCCAAGAGGGGTTTGGATTAGATCGAAACAATGATGTTTGTGGTCGATCATTTCTTCTCAACAAACTCTAAGTTTGGAGGACTCTATAAGCTCCAAGTTTGGAGTGAGCACGAACCCCCACAGTGCGGCTTTTGGTCTCTCCTATGAAGAAGAAAGGGAGGTTGCAAGTCCCCGAGAAAAAGAATAAAAATTTCAAAAACGGGAACTTTTAGAAAAAAAATACCTTGAAATAGGTCGTCGTAAAATTTGGCAGGAAAAAGTTGTTGGAGATTTCGTCGGAAAAGTGGCTGGAAACTGGCGGCCTGTGGTGGTTGATGATGGTCGAAGTTGCTCTGGCGGTGGCTGCTGATGGAGCTGGCAGGGCCGTGCAGGGCTGTTGCAAGGCTTGTGCGAGGCTGCTACGCGGCTCTTGCAGGGGCTAGACGAGGGCTGTTGACAGCAGTCGAGGCTTGGGCGAGGGGCACGTGAGCTGTGTTGGCAAATGTCAATAGGTGTTGTAGGGGCCTGTCGTGCGCAGGGGTGCGAGTGGGGCTGTCGAGGGGTGTGCGAGGGTGTTCGAGGGATCTGTTGGCAGATGTCTACAGATGCTCGGCAGGTGTGCGCGGGGGCAGTCACAGAGGTGCCCAGGTGTCGGCAGGGGCAGGCACAAGGGTGCGCGAGTCTCAGTAAGGGTTGTGCGGGGCTTCTCTGCAGATCTCAGCAGGGGCTGTGCAGAGGTCTGGCGAGGCTAACAGGGCCGGTTTGGAATTTTCGATGGCCGGTTTAGGTGGATTCCGGCCGGTTCTGGTGGTTCGCCGCCAGTTCTGGGCTCCTATGGCTGAGGGCTTTTATGTGTGAGGCGGTGGGTGCTGGAATTTGAGGGCTACGAAGTTAGGGTTTCATGCTGATAATGTGTTTTAGAGAAACAGTAATTGAGAGAAAGTTATTGTGTATTCTCATTGATAATAGGGGCCTCTTTATATAGAGGATCACAATGTATAGAATCTGAATTGTACAAGGAAAATTAATCATACATTGAATGGATATCTCTAAGATTCTCCGAGATTATCTCTAATTAACACCCTATTACCACTAGGTCAAGTAACCTAGAGTTTGGATCAGACACAAAATAGAGATTCACTTGAACATTATATTATATATTTAAATGCCTACTCATCTAAGGGACAGTTTTTAAGTGACGAAGAGGTGTTAGCTTAGTGGTTAAAGCACCCACTACCTAGGATCTAGGTCCTGGGTTCGAGTCAGCATAAGGGTAGAAGTGAAATCTTTTGATCCTCTTAAAAAAAAAAAAAAGGACAGTTTTTAAGAAATTGTGAGAGACAAATGAATCTGAGGCTGGAGATAAATGCTCAGTTTTAAATTGTTATAATTTCTGCGTTCATATTTAATACATGTGGTTGAGAGGCATTTGTCCTTTACCCCTTAGATGAGCATTTCTTTATATTTTTATATAGAAAGTTCAATTAATCAACAATTAAGATGAAAATATGAGAAGCTGATCCTTCTCGTGCCCCTCTCCCTACGCCCATGCACTTCAACCCTTAGCACAATCTAGAGTTTTGTTGATAACCTTTCAAACATCTCGGATTTCAGAATAGGAAAAAGATCTTGGAGCCGAAACATGAGGGTCTGCATTCTGCATCGAGATCGGTAAGGTCCAAGAAACCATCATACAGGGCAACAATGACAACATACAGCATTATGAAACCAAGGACTATGTACACAAAGGATTGAAATGGGCTTGAACTACAATTCGTTTAGGTTTAACTTGCGTTTTCTACCGCAGTTATGCATTTCTTCAATAAATATGAACTATAATTCGTTTAGGTTTAACTTGAGTTCTCTACCGCAGTTATGCATTTCTTCAATAAATATGAGGCCAGCCCATAAACATTGAAAACCTCTTGAGTTTCACCTCAGCAGCCCAAAAACAAGAATAATAGTGTAATCTAATTACCTGAAGAAAAACAATTACATAGGCCACATTTCGATTGTTCGCCTTACATTGCTAAATATTGAGATCGGGCCATACACCTTATTAGGTTCAACCATGCTTCGACTCGTCCCGTTACCGTCGCTAAATGAACAAGTTTGGTATTATGGACCACCCCTAGCAGAATTCTCTAGTGGGGACATGCGCATCCAGAGGTGGCGTTGTTAGTCAGTGGCGCAGCTAGCGCTACTAGCGCTACCATACAGAAGGGAAAGTTCACGTGCTAGTTTGATGTGCTAACTTACAAGAGTGGGCGCTTTCATGCGGCAATACCCATAACCTTCTTCTTTTTATATTACTCTCAACAGCAGCATCATCTTCATCTTTCGGTAAGTGATGAGTACTCTAATTATAGGTTCATATACTATAGTTGGTAACTTGGTATAGAGGCTTTCGGATAGACCTATCATTCCATCCCTATACCAACTATCATTAAACTTACTACACCATGGAGAAAAGGAAAAAAAAAAAAACAATAATACCAACTACCATCACGTAATTAGAGTACATAATTGATACATAACCGTACCAAATCTGTCTCATTGACGAGGATTGTTCATCGACTTCATTATTTGAATCATAGTACTCCAAAGCAACATTCTTTTGCAATTTAATTAGGATAGAGTTTAATTATGGGGGTCTAAGAAAGTAGTCTCAATTTACGTCCATAGGTTAATCATAGTAATTATGATCCAGGATCATGTAATAATTCCCCGGTTAATCATAAACACAATATTGGTGCAAATCAAGAGTACTCTATATAGAAATGTGATAACCGTGCGGTGTACGTGTTGTGTGAAATATCACACCGTTTTTTCTGGTCATATATATTGGATCCTCACAGTAATTTACAGAGAAGAAGAAAGAGGGAGGGAAGAGTTTTCTGGTAGGAGTCTCTTTCAAGCCATCGGTGGTGTTGTAATTAGTTTTGTTCTCCATGCATACCAGACAATGAGCCATTAAATGTGTCATAGGAAGGAATATTTTGCACTTATAACCCATCTTGTACTCATCTTACTCACCCTCTCCCTAATAGCTAGCCAGCTCTCTTTCTCTCTCTCTCTTTTATCCATATGCATCGTCCTCCTCGGTTCTCACCCGTTCATCTTCAGTACAGGCTACACCACTGAGATTACTTAAACCCCAAGCCATCCGTGTCCTTTTCTTCAGATCATTTCAATAACAGAAGGGCATTCTTGCCAATTCAGGAATTACTTTTACCTCTACATGTACGCGAAAGCATATATACCCTCAACTCCATCATTACCCACTGCACCAAAATAATGAAGAACAACCAAGAGTACTACTTGCAAGAATCCGTCACTTTCCCAGGGAAACCCTCCCCGTTCGCAGCAGAATGCTGGTTCGACGATGCTTGCATCCTCGATATGGACTACTTTGTCAAAACGCTAGCCGGAATTAAGGCCAAAGGCGTACGACCCGACCTCATCGGCTCAATTATCACCCACTACGCCTCCAAATGGCTTCCCGACCTCTTGGGTGATGTCTTCTCCGACCAAAAGAGCAGCCTGACGAACTTTGAGTCCTCCCCGGAAAGCGTTACAGCCTTGTGGATGAGAAAAAGGTTCTTCGTTGAAACCCTAGTCGGGGTTCTGCCTCCGGAGAAGGACTGCATCCCGTGCAACTTCCTCCTCCGGCTGCTAAGGACCGCCAACATGGTGGGGGTCGAGCCCTCTTATCGAGCAGAGCTGGAGAAGAGGATTTCGTGGCAGCTAGACCAAGCGTCACTAAAGGAACTCATGATTCCTTCTTTTAGTCACACGTGCGGGACATTATTGGACGTTGAACTTGTTATTAGGTTGGTGAAGAGGTTTGTGAACCTGGAGGATTCTGCTGCTAAAAGTGGAGCTGCCATGGTGAAGGTGGCGAAGCTCGTGGATTGTTACCTTGCTGAGGCCGCTGTGGATGTGAATCTGAGCTTGCCGGAGTTTGCGGCCCTCGCTGGAGCTCTGCCTAGCCATGCTCGAGCCACAGATGATGGGTTATACCGAGCCATTGATACTTATCTCAAAGTAAGTTATAATAGCATCATTTGAGTAGTTCATCACTTAATTAATCAGTAAGAATTTTGGATAATTTGAGTTCATTAATTAAGATGAGTTGGATGATTCACTCTGTATCTATAACGGAAACAACATAAGAAAGAGGGGAGCTTAGGACGTAGACAGTACAGAAGCCAGTGAAAGAATTAAGCTTATCTGTTAACTGGTCCTGAAGATCGAATGGAGCCATATATGGCTGTGTTGTCACCAGCAAGACATCTGAAACTGTTTAATTAGGTGGCTTCTTGGACGACTCTATTAGTAAAATGACATAAATGCCCTTTTTTTATGTACACAGTGGTCGGCCGGCCTACCCATCTGGATATTTCCAAATTTGGTTTATCTGTTGTTCCATTCTGCTGCATAATTAACGCTGTGCATATATATATATATGATTAAATTAATTAGGGTCCCTGCCTTTTTCAATATATATCACATTGTTCTTTCATCAGTAAGGATGAGGATGTGCTATCCAGGAATTTGCATCCCGGAGGACGGACCGTTTATTTTTAAGGTCTTAGTGAATTAGAGTTCATTTAACTATTTGATTACCAGACAAATTCATAAGTTTAATGCACATTTTAGATGACCGAGTAATAGCATCCAATTGGTTAGTTTTTAATTAGAATTCCCCTGAAAGAATAGTTCATGACAGTAAGAAAGAGGAATTACGATGATTGAGTTGCATATATATAGACTAAATATCTAGCATGTTGTGTTTAATTATAAACTAACTGATATATGCTTCCTTAATTCCGGCCATATATATATTGCTGCATGCAGGCACATCCTGGAGTATCCAAGCATGATCGCAAGAGTCTGTGTAGACTAATTGACAGTCGAAAGCTCTCCCCTGAGGCATCTCTTCATGCTGCTCAAAACGAACGCTTGCCGGTCCGAGCTGTAATCCAAGTTCTCTTCTCCGAGCAAACCAAGCTCCACAGAAACATAGACTGGAGTGGCTCGTTCAGCGGCAGTGCACGGAGCCCAAACCCCTTAGCAGATCCAGGCGCCGCCAGATGCCACTCAAAGCGAGACATGTCGAATCTGCATACGCAGATAAGGAGCTTGAAAGATGAGGTTCTTAGGCTACAGAGCCAATGCAGCTCAATGCAAATGCAGATGGAGAGAAAATCAAGGGAGAAAAAGAAAGGGATTTTCAAGTGGAATGTTTTTGGAATACCTTCATTTAAGAGCGGGAGTGGTCTGGTGAGGATTAATGAGGGTGGAGAAGGGGAGGTTGGGTATGGGAAACAAACGCCAGCGATGGATATGAAGACCAAGTTGGTTAGAGGTAGAGTTACTCCGAAGTGGAGGAATTCTATGTCTTAAATGTTGAAGGGGGTTGGGAATTGGTTGGCTTTCGTGCTTTTTCTAGCTATGGGACTGATTACATGCATGTTGTATGTAGTTTTAAGTGTATTGTGCAAAGTTTTTAAGGAAAAAATAATACTTGCATGTGTCGTGCATTGACAAGTATGATCTGAAATTAACAAAAGAACTTAACCCTGATGTCATGATCGCATTCATTTATACTATCTTTCCTATATGCTAGTGGGAAAAAATTACGATCGCAAATGCGAGATTTTTTTTTATTTATAGTTTAATAATCAACTTTTCTTCTGATAGATTGCACTAATTAGACACATGCATCTTGCATGCCTTCCTCGCTTGTGCACATATTTCAGTTTGCGTGTTTGTTGAGTTGATATTACTTTAGTCCATATTGAATAAAAAATTACCGATCAAATTCCAATGTTGTAGTCTATAAGTTGGCAAGTTGCATAAAATTATGTTCGTCTTATTATAAGTGCAGAGATCTTCACGTGATCAATGGTGAGCATGAAATTCATGATCACTCACCACTCGATTTAAATTTAAGGGTTTACATTAAATAAATGTATTTTAAGTGTTCTAATCTCAGTAATTGAATCTAGATCAAATAGTAGATGATCATGAAATTTTTAGTCACCTAGTGACGAGGTGAACAGTAGTCGTAATAAGAAGTAACACGATAATTGTCAAAAATCAAGTGACATAAGATATATGAATAAACATATGTAAAATCAACATGTGTATATACACACACACAATTATATAAACGCAAGCATATGAAGTCATTAGAGGCCCAAATGATGAAAGAAGTTGAAGAATTGGAATAAGATTAGGTTAGGTGAAGGGTTCGACAAACAAAAAGAAACACATGTGCTATTGTGTTCTCTACACTAAATAGCTGAACAGAAAAACGTTAAATTTTTTTGATAAGATAAACAACTCAAATGCTCCAACTAGTCTTTCGTGAGTCAAACTCGCAACCTCCCACTTACGAAGAAAAGACTATGCCACTAGACCAAATGGTACTGGGCGAAAAACATTATCTTTGTTATATACATATTGATATTGAGATTTTTTAAAAATAAATAAGATGATGATGTATCTCTTAACAACATTAACCACTTAAAACAACACACACACACTCAAAAAAAACTAGCGTGCTTTATTTACATAACTAATCAATTCTTCTAGTTTCTAAAACATCTTAGCCTATCTAGATTTGTATAACAACAAAATCAAACAATATTGTGCCCATGCCAATTGGCACTATCATAGCCTAAATAAAAGGTTCCAATCAAGGCCAATAAGCAATAACAAATTTTGTTTCAGAAACAATAATTAACAAATTCCAACTTGTGCTTCTAAGGCTTCGATTCTTTTTGTGCCTATTTTGGATGAAAGTTGTGCTTATAAATTTTGAAAAAGCTCATTTATCTTTTGCCATCCATAATTAAAACTAATATTAAATCATGGGGGTTGTGTTCAAGACAATGAGTGTTTTGTGCCTAATTATGTTTGCATTAGTTTTGGTTGAAGAAGTAGATAGCACACAATTTATACACTACGAACCTATTGAAAGAGGTGATCCCACTCCTGGATGCAGCCCAAAGTATCCACATAATTGCAACCATGGAGATGCAAATCATTATGAAAGAGGTTGTAACCCGCAATTGGGATGCAGGGACGGTCCCCCGAAACCTGAGGTGTAAATGCAACCAAAGGATCAGCACTATGCCTGCGATGACAAATTTAAGATCATACCTATATCTAAATTAATACAGCCATAATAATCCACAATGTATCAATTACATATTCAAAGACACTATATGAAATAAATTGAGATATTGCATGTGTACTTTATCGTCAATTTAATACCCCAATCGTACTACTACCCTTTTAAGCGGTCATAATTTGCTGTGTGGCATTTAAATTTGTGTTGGAGTACTAATGTTATGCCTAAGGTTCTAAAAACCGCTAGACGCTAATCGGGCGGTGTCCAGGAGAGTTAGAGACTAGCGGCCACGCAACTAGGTGGTTTTGTTTTTTTTTTT
>LYNE01001005.1:2477-14525 GCA_001662545.1 Rosa x damascena | reverse complement strand
AAACTTAATTGCGACGGAACATTTTCCATAGCAATAGAGTCTCAATTGCTACGGAAATCAATGCCGTCGCAAATTTCCGAAGCGAATGCAATTGTTTTTAGTAGTGTTCACCGTATATTTTGGTCACTAGTGATGGAGATGATCCATATTCCAGATACATTCTATTAACCTATGATAGGGAGCCTGAATGCTTTGAGGAGGCAAAGACTCATGCAGACAGTGACAAGTGGGTGTTGGCCATGAAGTCTGAAATGGAGTCATTATTAAAGAATGACACCTATGAGTTGGTGGGGCTTCCTAAAGGCAGAAAAGCACTCAAAAATAAATGGGTGTTTAAGTTGAAGAGAGATGAGAATGAACAGTTGACAAAGTTCAAGGCTCGCTTGGTTGTGAAAGGTTTTGGGCAGAAGGAAAGAGTAGATTTTGATGAGATCTTCTCACCAGTCGTCAAGATGACTTCTATCAAAGTTATTTTGGGCATGGCTGCTAGCATGGATCTTGAGGTGGAGCAGTTAGATGTGAAAACGGCATTTCTTCATGGTGATTTGGAAGAAGAAATATACATGGAGCAACTGAAAGGTTTTGAGGTTAAGGGAAAGGAGCACATGGTTTGCAAGTTGAGGAAAAGTTTATACAGGCTTAAGCAAGCGCCAAGGCAATGTTACAAGAAATTTGACTCATTCATGGTGGGTCATGGGTACAAGAAAACTGATGCAGATCCATGTATTTATATCCAGCGGTTTACTGGAGGTAATTTCATAATTTTGTTGCTCTATGTTGATGATATGTTGATAGTGGGCCAAGATGTTTCTATGATTTGCAAGTTGAAAGCAGATTTATCAAAGTCATTTGATATGAAAGACTAGGGCCAGCTAAGCATATTTTGGGCATGGAGATTGCTCGTGACAAGAAGGCGAAGAAATTATGGTTGTCACAAGAGAGGTATGTTGAACAGGTGCTTGAAAGGTTCAACATGAAAGAAGCTAAGCCAGTAAGCTCACCTCTAGGAAATCATTTCAAGTTAAGTAGAAGATTATGCCCAACTACACAAGTGGAGAAAAACAAGATGACAGGTATCCCTTATTCATCAGCTAGTGGTAGTCTTATGTATGCTATGGTATGCACCCGCCCTGATATTGCACATGTAGTAGGTGTTGTTAGTAGATATCTTTCTAATCCTGGCAGAGAGCATTGGGAAGCTGTTAAGTGGATACTCAAATATTTGAAGGGCACCTCAAAGTTGTGTTTGTGCTTTGGTGGATCAGGACCTGTCTTGTAAGGTTTCACAGATGCAGATTTAGCAGGAGACCTTCATAATAGAAAGTCCACTTCTGGATACTTATTTACATTTTTTGGGGGAGCTGTGTCATGGCAGTCTAAGTTATAGAAGTGTGTTGTCTTATCCACCACAGAATCTGAGTATATAGTAGTAAATGAAGCTGGCAAGGAAATGATATGGCTGCAAAGGTTCGTTCAAGAGTTAGGTGTGAAGCAAGAAAATTATGTGGTGCATTGTGATAGTCAGAGTGCTATTCACTTGAGTAAAAATTCAATGTATTACCTCGCACTAAGCACATTGATCATCGTTATCATTGGATTCGAGATGCAGTGTCAAAGAAGTTTTTCCAATTGAGGAAAATTCACACCAACAAAAATATTTCAGATATGTTGACCAAAGTGGTTCCACAACAGAAGTTGGAGTATTGCGGCAAGTCCGCTGGGATGGACTTCAAGTAGAAGTCTCACTTCGCATTTCCCCAGAATGGTCTAGAGGGAGAGACTGTTAAATATCCAGACCAAATTCAAAGAATGTTCATGAATGATCCATTGGCTCTAGAATAATGTATTCTAGTTTCCCACAAGAAATTTATGAGGGTCAAACATCTCTTGGTTCTAGAGTTTGAAGTGCATGGACCAAGATGAATGTGGAAGATTCATGAAGGAGTATTAATTGAAGGTGGTTGAATGGAGCATTAATGAAGTCATTTAGAGGGTTCCTCCTTGGTGTATATAAGGAGAGGTCATTTGCCCATTCCAATCAAGTCTAATCCGATGTCCGATCTCATCCTATCCAATCCATTCTCATCTTCATCCAAGTAGAGAGTGAATAGTATCCACTCCAAGTTGAGAGTGTTGTAGTTGTTAGGTAGCAAAACAAGTGTGAGAGAGAGAGAGAGAGTTTCCTTCAAGTAGTATTCTTGAAGTTGTGTATCTCTTGTACC
This sequence comes from Rosa x damascena, assembly GCA_001662545.1. Classification (NCBI taxonomy): domain Eukaryota; kingdom Viridiplantae; phylum Streptophyta; class Magnoliopsida; order Rosales; family Rosaceae; genus Rosa; species Rosa x damascena. The sequence goes on along the minus strand of LYNE01001005.1, from coordinate 12,303 downwards.
CACCTCATCATAGTGGAAGTTCTTGTTGTTGTTGCCCCGTGGACGTAGGCACCTTTCCGAACCACGTTATATCCAGTGTTCCCATTCCTTTACTCCTTTATTTCTTTGCATATTATCTAGAGTTAATTACATATAAGTGCATATTTGAATGTTTTTTTAGTCATAAGGCCACCAACTATTTTTTTCCCTCATAAGACCACTAGATTAAAAAATGTGATAAATTTTGGATATAAAAACTAACATATTTACATAAATGCCACTAGAGTTAAAAGTCAACAATCATCTTCTCTCCTCTCTCCGGCAAGGTCTCCGGCAAACTCTGGCGGGTCTTCAGTCAACTCCAACTAGTCTCCGGCCGACCCTCGGGGAACTCCAACCAACTTCCGGCCAACTCCGGTCAACTTCCGGCCAACTCCGGGAACCACAAAAGCTATTGTCACTAACATCAAAAGCTACTGTCGCTAACAACAAAAACTACTCTGGTGAGATTTCCAGCAACCTTCGGCGATATGACAAAAACTACTATCACTAGCAACAAAAGCTACTCCTTACCAAAAAAAACTTATTCTCTCCAAAACCAAAAGCTACTATCAGCACTAACAAAAGCTACTGTCATCAACACCAAAAGCTACTCTCACTAGCAACAAACGCTACTTTCACAAGCAACCGAAAACTACTCTCACCAACAACGAAAGCTGCTCTCACCAACACCAAAAGCTGCTCTCACCAACACTAAAACCTACTCTTACCAACAACAAATGTTACTCTTACCAACAACAAAAGTTACTCTCACCAACACCACATAGCTACTCTCACTAACACTAGAGAGCTACTCCAGTATCAAAAGCTACTCTAGCTATCAACAAAAGATACTCTCACTAACGCAAAAAGCTACTATCACCACCGTAAAAGGCTACTATCACCAAAAGCTACCTTCACTGCCAACAAAAGCTACTCTCACTAACATCAAAAACTACTATCATCAGCGCAAAATGCTACAATCATCACCACCAAAAGTTACTCTTACCAACAACAAAAAATACTCTCATCAACATCAAAAACTCTTCTCACCAACAACAAAAAGCTACTTTCACCAAAACCGAAAGCTACTCTCACCAACTCCGAAATCTATTCTCACCAGCATTAAAAACTGCTTCACTTGCTCTCTTTCTAAAATGATGCAAGACAAATTTGCCAGAATTCAACCACAAAAACAAAGACATAAACTAGAATAAAACACCATCAGAAACATAGATACCATAACATCAAAATTGAACAATGATGCATACAATTAAGATCCAATTTCATCCACAACATTTAAGAAGTCTGACAAAACTCTAAATTAAGTTTACAGTAGCATCATATATATTAAAAACTCTCAATTGCTCAGCATGATTTGAAATGGTACTGTACTTGCAAATTAATCAAGTAGCGTCATATTACAAACTCTCAATTGCTCAACATGATTTCAAATAGCATCTAATAACTCTGTTCCACCTCATCGTCGAACTTAAGAAACTAACTAATCAAAATCACAAAATTAACCAGTACTTCTAGACATATATAAGAGAACAAATGCACAAATCAAACGTCTACTAAAATCGAAATTCTGAAATTGGTGCTTTGTTACCGTCGTCTTTCACTGTCAGTCTCCTTCTCCAACAATCTCGCTTCTTCCAAGCACAGGTGCACACTGGAATTAAGTGCAAGGACCTCTTGCAATTTTCTGATAGCCGAGATATGAGTAGAGTAGTGAATCAGAGAGATCTGAGTTCGAGTTCGCCTCTAGTAAGGTAGCTCCAATCGGAGCTTGTCCATCGTCGTCATCTTCTGCACGACCTGAAATTCAGGGGAATTCAAATAAAAAAATTGTACAAAATCTCATAGATTTGAACTCGACGAAGACCAAAGAGCATCAGATCGAACAAAAAACGGTAGAGCTGGGTCCTTCCGGCTGAATTGTTCAAATTCCCTAATCCAATTCCAGCCGTCGGAGTTGCATCCTCCCAGTCACAACCAAAATAAGGCGGTGGAATTAGAGTGAACCAGCGTTGTGAAGATCTGTATGTGATCGAGGAGAGAGAGCACCGTGCCGGTGCTATCCAGAATTGGAGTCGGAGACCGAGATGTGAAGAATTGTGAACGAGGAGAGAGAGAGAGAGAGAGAGAGAGAGAGAGAGAGAGATTCCAGATCGATCATGAGGATGGAATTGAGTTTATTGGGTAGAAGGGTAAAATCGTCACAAACAAAATAATATGTGGATACGGGTGGCCTTATTTATACAAAAAAATACAGGTGGCCTTATGACTAATATAAGTCTCAAAATGACACTTACATGTAATTTTGTGGTTAGAGTTATTATTTCCATTCTATTAATTTTCCCAACAAATAGAAGCACTTATAAAAACATATAAAGATTTAAGGAGTAATAAAATTGAAAAAAAATTAGGCTCTTACCAACTCCACCCTGTAGTGGTTATCGGTGGAGTTGCTTTTAAGAAGACAAAGATTTGATAATAAATTGCGGTGGCCGTTAATCCGGTCGTTAATCAGACAACACAATATCATAATATTTCTTGTCCATAAAAATATACATTTTATCCATTAACCGTTAAACCTCCAGCAAAACCCCCTCTTCCTCTTTGGAACACGGACAATGCTCTCAGTGCCCACAAATGGCGGTTTCAGCTAATACCTCTCAAATTCCTCACAGCCAACACCTCCCAAATCCTCAGTTCCCCAAAACCCACAAGCTCGAAACCCTAAGCTTCTCCACCAAGCTCCAAAGTCCCCATATTTCTTCTAGAAAAACCCAAGAACTCACTGTCTGCAGCACCTCCTCCGTCACCACCACCAACACCCAGAACCCCAACTCCGACCTAAACGAGCTCTGCCGCCATGGGAACCTCGAGAAAGCTCTGAAGCTCTTGGACTCTATGCAGGAGGTTCAGGTTAAGGTGGAAGAAGATGCTTATGTTGCTTTGGTTAGGCTATGCGAGTGGAAGAGAACACACGAGGATGGGGCTCGTGTGTACAAGTGCATATCGAATTCGATGACCCTTTTGAGCGTTAGGCTTGGTAATGCGTTGTTGAGCATGTTTGTGAGGTTTGGCAATTTGGTTGATGCTTGGTATGTGTTTGGGAGAATGGGTGAGAGGGATGTGTTTTCTTGGAATGTTTTGGTTGGTGGGTATGCGAAAGCCGGGTTTTTCGATGAGGCTTTGAACTTGTATCATAGAATGTTGTGGGTTGGGATTGTGCCTGATGTGTATACGTTTCCTTGTGTTCTCAGAACTTGTGGGGGAGTGCCGGACTTGGCGAGAGGGAGGGAGATTCATGTGCATGTGATTCGATTTGGGTTTGAGTCGGATGTCGATATTGTGAATGCTTTGATTACAATGTATGTCAAATGTGGGGTGGTTGGTAGTGCACGGGTGCTGTTCGATAGAATGCCTAGGAGAGATAGGATTTCCTGGAATGCAATGATTTCGGGGTATTTTGAGAATGGGGAGTATTTGGAAGGACTGAGATTGTTTCTTATGATGCGGGAGATTTCAGTTGATCCGGATTTGATGACCGTGACTAGCTTGTTATCTGCTTGCGAGGTTCTTGGTGATGACAAGTTAGGGAGGGAAATACATGGTTATGTTATGAAAACAGAGTTGGTGGACGATGTTTCGGTGTGTAGTTCTTTGATTCAGCTGTATTCAGTTGTTGGGGATTTGGGGGAAGCGGAGAAAGTATTTTCTAGGATGGAAGATAAAGATGTGGTGTTATGGACATCGATGATTTCGGGTTATGTGAATAACGCACTGCCTGAGAAGGCTGTGGAAACCTACAAAGTGATGGAGCAGGAGGGTATTTTGCCAGATGAAATAACTATAGCCAGTGTTATATCTGCTTGTGCTTGTTTAGGGAACTTAGATATGGGTATCAAGCTTCATGAGCTTGCTGACAGGACTGGGCTCATATCGTATGTGATAGTTGCTAATACTCTCATTGATATGTATTCTAAGTGTAAATGCATTGACAAAGCATTGGAAGTGTTCCACCAGATCCCAGGAAAGAATGTCATATCTTGGACTTCAATCATACTCGGCCTTCGGATAAACAATCGGTGCTTTGAGGCTTTAATTTTCTTTCGGCAAATGAAACTCAGGTTAAAACCAAATTCTATTACCTTGGTTTCCGTCCTAGCTGCTTGTGCTAGAATAGGAGCTTTGATGTGTGGAAAGGAGATTCATGCTCATGCACTAAGGAGTGGTGTAACATTTGATGGTTTTTTACCCAATGCCCTTCTTGACATGTATGTAAGGTGTGGAAGGATGGGATCCGCATGGAACCAGTTCAACCATAACAAGAACGATGTCACTGCATGGAATATCATACTAACTGGGTATGCCCAGAGGGGGCAAGGAAGGAATGCCATTGAGCTATTCCACACAATGGCTGAGTCAAGGGTAGACCCAGATGAGATCACATTTATGGCGCTACTATGTGCTTGTAGCAGGTCTGGTATGGTTAGTGAAGGTTTGGAGTATTTCATTAGCATGACACTTAATTATGGCATTACACCTAATCTGAAACACTATGCCTGCATTGTCGATCTACTTGGCCGCGCTGGGCAATTGGCTGAAGCTCGTGAGTTTATACAGAAGATGCCTATAAATCCAGATGCAGCTATCTGGGGAGCCTTGTTAAATGCTTGCGTGATCCACAGGCAGGTTGAACTTGGTGAACTTGCAGCCCAGAAAATATTTGAATTGGATGCCCAAAGTGTAGGGTATTACATACTTATCTGTAACCTTTATGCAGACAGTGGTATGTGGGAAGAAGTTGCAGTGGTAAGAAACATGATGAGGGAGAGGGGGCTAACTTTAGATCCCGGGTGCAGTTGGGTTGAGGTAAAGGGAAAAGTTCATGCTTTCCTAAGTGGCGATAACTTCCACCCTCAAATAGAGGAACTTAATGCAGTTTTGGAGGGATTTTATGAGAAAATGAGATCATTGGCTTTCACAGAGCCAGAAAGTAGGCTTAAAGATGAAGTTGAAGCTTCGAAAGCTGAGATCTTTTGTGGACACAGTGAGAGACTAGCAGTTGCATTTGGCCTCATTAATACAGCCCCGGGGACGCCTATATGGGTGACAAAGAATCTTTATATGTGCCAAAGCTGTCACAGTACTGTCAAATTTATCTCTAAGGTTGTGCGCCGGGAGATTTGTGTAAGGGATACTGAAAAATTCCACCATTTTAAGGATGGCTTCTGTACTTGTGGGGATGAAGGTTATTGGGGAAAGCCAGATAAGCGAGATGTTAAACAGATGTTGAGTAGAATTCAGACGTGACAACCTCCAGGTCATACTCAACAACTAGCAGTGCGGGCCTCTGGATCATTGAGAACCCCTTGATTTTAAAGTCTATAAAGTGCTAAGCAGAGATCAGAGAAGGATGGAAATTGGGATAAAAAGATGGTGTTCAACTGAGATCTCAGTTTAGGAGGAACGGCCATTATTATAGTGCAGTAGAAAAGATGATTGGATTGTGGGCTCTTCAAAGGAAATTTTGGTATTACCTCAGGGCATTGTTATCTTACAGCAGTTGTTACTTGTTAGTATAGTGTAGTCTTATTCTCTACTTGTGATATACATAATTCCCTGGAAACTTGAAAAGGGGGTGATTAATTAAAAACAAATATGGTACCATGTTGAATATGTCTTTCTCATTATTTTTGTAGCATCGTCTATGCTTTAACACAACTCTCAGGGTAACCTTACTGGCAGATATATGAGCAGCCTCATAAAATTTGTCCCTCCTGCAACAAATCATTATCGCAATACAAGCCTTGTTTAGTGGTTCGAGTGTTAGAATGAAGATGCAGTGAACTTGCCCGGAACTAGTTATGATATAACAAATCCGTTCCAGCTCCTGGCAATGTCTAATGGCTCTGTATCCGGTAATCTTCTTACTCTTTTCTAGTCATTCTTCATTTTCTTCTAGCAGAGCTCATTTAAGACTACTCTGGAAACAAAGATCTTGTAAGAAACGTGAATGGACCTTTATTTTTGAAAAATAGAGTAAATGAATTACTGCAGAGAGAAGGAAAAGAAACTTGATTTTATTTAGTAAGACAACAAGCTGTTATAAAGTCTCACACAAGCCAACACAACAACAGAATACCTAACACTCTTATTCTCTCACATAAGGCGTCAACGCCTATGCTTGCACTCTTCAATCGAAAAAAAAATATCTATAAAAGAATGATAATGGAATAACAATGGACAAGAAAAAGAATGAATACACAGTTTTGAGCGATGGACAAATGGAACTGAACTTCTGCTCACATTTTCACCGCCTTCTTGATTGTCTTCATGGATGACTTCATGAAGCTGTTGTTTTCCATAGCATAGTTCTCTTCATCATCACTACTTACAATGGGCTTCTTTCTCATGCAGTCAACACCCTTCTTCATTCCCAAGATAATAGATGGAGAAGATGGGATTCGTCGAAAGACTCTTGCACTCTCAGACCTCGCAAGTTTTCTTTCCTTTCCATTACTTCTGTCCCTTCTTTCTCTCCCTTCAAAGCTCTTCCTGCTAACAACTCCCTCAACAGCAGAACCCATTTCTTGTGCATTGTCATATTTCTCTCGGACGATTAACTGCTTATTTTTCTCATTGACCTCTCCATTACTTCTGTCCCTTCTTTCTCTCCCTTCAAAGCTCTTCCTGCTAACAACTCCCTCAACAGCAGAACCCATTTCTTGTGCATTGTCGTATGTCTCTCGGACGATTAACTGCTTATTTTTCTCATTTACTAGTGCCATACCTTCTTTGGCATCAGCTTCTGGAGACTGCAGATTCTTCGCCTCCTTCTGTGGGTACTTCAAATTCAATTTTTTGATTATATCACTTGTCCCGTTTGTTTCATCATTCTGAGAATCCAACTCCTCTTCTGGAGAACTCTCCAACAGAATTTGAAGCCACTTCTCTACATTCCCCTTTCCACGCTGTTTCCTGCTTTCTTCATCTTCCTCGATTTCTGGTTCTCGAACAACCGGAAATTGAAACTTGTGCTTCTTCCCTTCTATTTCCAGTGCTCTCATTTTGTGCTCTAATGAGTTTTCATCCTCTAGTTCAACAATGAACCTTCCATGCTCCCCTAGGTTGTCAATGGACAACTGCTTTGTAGGTCTTTTAATCTCTTCAGCTAGTTCTATTTGCCTTTCATCTTCATTCTGTGATAAAGCAGCATCAGATGCCTTTTGTTCTTCCTCCAGAAACACTCGAAGTTCCTTGTGTAAGTTTCTCTTTGGCTTAATCCCTGGTAGATAAAGAACTGGCCTACTTTCACTCTCCTCATTCAAGCTATCATCGGTTCTTGATCTCTTCCTCGCATGCTCCCATTCAGGCCTTATCTGTTTCTCAATCTCATCTCTCTCTTTGTATTTCTTGTGGAGTTGGCTCTCTGATGCATCACACATCGCCTTTTGTGCCTCAAGTCTTGCCATGAGCGCATTAGTTGCTGCCTGGTTCAATCTCAGCTGCTCTTTGTAAAGCACAGACCTAAAAGAAAAAAGAGAGGTGAATAATCAATTTGTCAGAAGTATAAGAGAAATAGAAAAATGACAAGCCCTCTACACGGATATTGTTATTAATGCTCAATCTTACTGGTGCATAGCATCTCGAATCATCTTTTCGAGTGTAGCCTTATATGATGACTGTGCCTCTGCTAGCCGCCTGCACTTCTCTGCCCTTCTCCGACGCTTTATCAATGTCAGCTCCAAGTTTTGAATGGTGACCTTTTCATCTTCATTTTTCTGCCTCAATTCGTTCACTTCATCATCCAAGCTTTTTATCTCTGCCTGCATCTCTGCAGCTTCTTCTCTTTGTTTAAGGGAATCTCGAGCCATGACAATGGCTTGGTAGGGGTTCGTAACAAAGTTTGGGTTCTCGTTTTCATTCGAAAAAGTAGGCTTCACTTTTCTTGCAGCTAACAAAATAAAAAAATAAAAAAGGAAAAGAACACAAGGTTGTGATATTTGTTTTTACTAGAGAAGCACACTAAAAATCATTGAGCAGTTGCACTAACCAATTGCCGGATAGTATGGCCGTATCTGCTTGTTGTGGTCCAGGCATTTTAAAGCAGATGAAGAGCCATATGACTCCCTTCGAGATACAACAATGGCAGCCGGAGCTAAGCCGACATTCTCTTTTGATTCTTCAAAATGTTGTGGAAAACAATGTGAATCTACAGTCTGTAGCGAATTGAGTTCCTCATTTTCACCTTCAGCGAAGAGAAATGAGAATGCCCTATGCCTGCAAAAGTCATAGAAGCACACAAATTACTAAATCGTCAGCAATACATGTTTTTACATTGAAAAACATGTGCAAGTAGTCTTACCTGAAATCTGAGTTGGAAGAAGCAAAAATGGATAAGAACTGGTTCACAGATATGCCCGACTGTAAATCCCACCATGGAATGAGAAACTCTAGCTTGTTATGCTTCCTATTGCAAGCTTGCCACTGCAGTATCCTCAAATTGCTTGGCACAGTCAATCCTCCCCCTAAATTTTCATCAAAAAACACAGGTTACTTATGTGAGAGAGAGAGAGAGAGAGAGAGAGAGAGAGAGAGAGAGTAGTGAGTGACAGGTTATGAGTAGTATACTTGAGCAAGGAAACCAATGATCTATATCCCAAGAAAGAGGAGAAGCAGAATCAGCATGGTAATACAGAACATTGCCATATGGGTCTACTCGAATCACTGCAGGATCAAATCCAGCATTCCTGAAATTCAAAGTAGAAAATGAAGTTAGATTATCATCAATTCATCATTTAACTCCCAAACTTTGTTCATTAAGAAGGTTGTATGTACAAAAGTATAAGAGGGGTTACCCAAGGTGGTTGAGCTGCTTCCACAGAAGACTAACAAAAATCTTGGGCCTGGCAGTAGGTTTTGCCTTGGGGTCGACAATGGGAAACATCTTCTCAAATTCTCTTGCTCTCAAATCCTGGAAACCAAATTACAACACGAAAACCAGCATTCTCAGAAACGAAAGAGAACCCAATTATCGAATACCAAATCCGAAGCCAGTTAATGCAAATCCATACATATAAAATATGGAGCTTCGAAGACAATTGGAAATTTGATACTTCAATTTCAATAACCAACTTTCAAGCTGATCTTAAAAATTTCAGGCTAAGACTACAAATTCGAATCAAATTGATAGAACTACCCATGACCATACTATTTCCCACAATCAATATATTAATCAAAATCTCTCTCCAATTTTCTTGCACATCATGAGCTGATTTTTCTAGTTTTCAAAAACCCAAATCTGAATTTGCACTTCTCTTCCTATAGTTCTCTCACTTTATGAGTAATCAAACAGGAATCTCAAAAAGAGCATTCTCTCTGTTTCCTATGACCCAAATCTTGAATTCTCTGAACATAAACTTTCTGACCCAAAGCCCAATTATAAATCTTCTTCTTCAATCTCACTCTCAACTCCTAGGTAAGCAAACAGAAACTTAAAAAGGGTACATTCTCATACCTCTTGTTGCTGCAGACAATAAGGCATGAAAGTGAATGGAGGGCCATGACTATACAACCCAGCGCGGCGGTCACGGCACAGCTTAGCGTAGGCATTTGGGTACCCAACGCCGTCGTCGATTTTCAGTTCCTCTTGTGTGAATGCGTAATCCAAAGCCATCGTCTTCAACTGGAAGAAGAGCAGAGAAACAGAGCGTATTGTTCGAGCTGAGTAATGGGCACAGGTTAAACGGTCAAATAGGGTTTAAGAAAAAAAAAAAGAAAAAAAAAAAGG
>LYNE01001003.1:65644-79647 GCA_001662545.1 Rosa x damascena | reverse complement strand
GTTGATATCGAGTTGCCTTGATGTTGTGCATCACAAGAATACTAGTTGTAACTTGTGAATAAGACTTCATATAATCACCTTTATCAACCATATTGAATAGTAAACAGCTGATATGTGTGCCCAACGATATTCTTGTTTAAGTTTATTAGTGCTTCTATTTGAACAAATATTGCACAACTTGGAAAGTGAGCTCATTTGCAATTTCTTTCCAGGTTGCTCAAGAGTGGCCAGGATTACCCAAGGGTGTGAAATTTGATCCAACTGATCAAGAGATTATATGGCACTTGCTTGCAAAAACTGGTGCAGGGGATTTGAGACCCCATCCTTTTATTGATGCATTTATCACGGACTTTGATGATGATGAGGGAGTCTTATGTTCCCATCCAAAGAAACTACCAGGTAAGTGGGAAATATATGTTTTGGTTTAGTGGTGTGACGCTTATATTATTTAATAGATTCCAAAATTAAATTGTTAGGTATTAAGCAAGATGGAAGTGTATCCCACTTCTTTCATTTAGCAATTAAGGCTTACAACACTGGAACTCGAAAGCGTCGAAAAATACATGATGATGAGTATGGTGATATCCGCTGGCACAAGACTGGAAGGACTAAACCAGTGATCTTGGATGGGGTTCAAAGAGGGTGCAAGAAGATTATGGTTCTGTATACAAGCATGGCCAAAGGAGGCAAAGCTGAGAAGACCAATTGGGTCATGCATCAATATCACCTGGGAACTGATGAGGATGAGAAGGATGGGGAGTATGTAATTTCTAAAATATATTACCAGCAACAGCAAGTCAAGCAAGCTGATAAAACTGATCAAAATTCTCCTGAAACTAGTGATCCTGTGATTCAAGCAGATCCAGTTACTCCCAAGTCGGTGATTCCTGAAACTCTGGACCCTGCTTTCAATTTGGGAGAAGATATTCCTGCTGCTTGCACAGAACCCAAGTCAATAACTCCTGAACCTCCACGCCCTGAAAGGAGACATTCTAATCTTGGTTTGGGGGAAGATACTCATGTTGCTTCCACAGATCCCTTTCTTCAAGTATGGTTCCTCTTTCCTTTTGTTTATGTATTATTTATTTATTTATTTGTATTAATTTAGAAACACAAAAGCACACATCCATTGCAATCTAAACAATGCTGTCCTGCAGCTATATTCTTCCTTAACAAGTTCTTTAGCTGCATATACTCTGCATGTAGTATTTCCCTAATTTGTGGTTTATATAAAGAGATACTGATGTTGGCTTACTTTTACTTACAGATGCAACTGAAGCATCGTGATATGGACTTTGTTGAAGATGAAGTTCATCATGAATATGAAAAGTCTGGCTGTCATGATCAACACAGCATAGAGATTGCAAATGATGAAGCAATAAACAACAATGTAAATCATACTCAGGAAGATCCAAAGTGGTGGGACAGTGAGTCACAGAATCTACTGGATTCACAACAACTTGTGGAAGGCTTGTCTTTATGTGATGATCTTCTTCAGAGCCAATCTCCAACTAGGGGTGAACATGGAACTGGTGAACCAGCACAGGTCAAACCCTGTCTTGCTGATTATGCTAAGCTAGGAGCAGATGATTTAAAGAAGGATCTAGAGGAGTGCCAAAATATTGTCCTCGATCCTGCTAACATGGAACTTGGAACACTTCCAGATTTCCGACTTAGCCAGCTCGTACGTTGTCTTTTCCGCCCATGGTTCTTACATATTATTGAATTAGCCAAATTATATATTCTTTGCATTTTCTCTTATGGTAATGCATTTCTTAATTGCTTTTGTAGGAATTCGAATCACAGGAAAGTTTCCTTTCTTGGGGTGGCAAATTGGCTGAGTGATTATGGCTGCACTAGCACACTAGTAGCAACTATCTTTTGAGTAAACCATGCCTGACAATCGTGTCTGCTGGAGTGCTGAGTGTCCATCTCTAACCCTTTGGAGTACAGCTTGAATTGATATCTGGTGGAAAAGTACCACCCTTTTTGTAAACTATGAATCACGAATATTTGGTGTTCAAGCACTGATCAAACCTACTCTTTTGCTCCCTTTGCGTTCAAACTAACATTCAGATTTAGTTTCAATGTTGGGCAACTCAGATATGTGTATCCTTATCCTAATGGTCAGACTTAAATAGATGCTTTTGGCAAAATTCCTGTTTCTGTATTTCATGCATTGCATTTTACATGTGTGAGCAGTCATATTGCTCATAATTTCTTGTTCACGACCACCAATCAATTACTTTGAGCATGTTACAGATTCCGGTCATACAAAAATGAATGTGTGGACCTTCGAATTATTGGAAAGTTCATGCCTTGTCAACGCCAAAGGAAAATGCTAACGAAATGCTCACCCGTACTCAAATGGGCAGCACAGGTTGGAGCATCGCACATTCATGAACTTGGCGCGATTCATAGACAATGCTAGTTGGCTTGGAGAGTTGATCGAGTTCGAGATTGTGGAAGTGCTTGTTCATGAGCAACATCAATGTGCCTGTAGGGAAACCAGAGTAAGACCTGTCCTTGCAACTAGTTGCTTGAGGTCTTGTTACATGTTGTAGGGAAGTGTCTTGGTCTCATGGTAGGACACCCTCCCTTTGCTGTATGAAGCGAAGACTCCAGGCTGAGCAAAAAGCACCTTGAAATGTCGACCTGTGATATAAAAGCGCCTTGTGCCAGGCCCGTACTGTTGTCTTTGATGCAAATGATTGGGTTAAAGAACAGACAGAGAGGCCCAAAGCAACTCTGGCTTTTTTGGCTCTAATAAGCAAATCATCATTGTTCTTGAATCTTAGGTTATTTTGTTCTCTTCCAAAAGCTCTACCCAAGCCATATATTTCACAAGATTCTTAGTTAAGCAAAACTGGTTTATGGGTGAATCTTAAAATAGATCATATATTTAAAAGATGCAAATTATTGTAATTACCTGACCTTAACTGCTAATACTACATGCTGTGCAGTCAGGGTTTCTTAGAGATTAGATTCAGCAGCCCTGTAGCCACCTAGCACAACATAATCTTCTGACCTAACCACTATATACTAATTTAACATATTAAAGAACCAGTCACCTTAATTTAACATGGAAAAAGAAGTGAAAAAAAAACATAGAGAGAGAGACTCTAGCGACTTAAAAGAAGTTAGCTTGTCGGGAATAGAAGTATATATGGCTAGAGGTAGATTTTTCTCTTGTCCTTGACTTTCTTCGCTCTCCCCATTTGGTTCCTTGGCAATTAAGGGTTGAATGGAGAAACTGTTTGCACCGTATTTCTATGATGCAATTTCGCTCGTCTCATATTTTTCGAGAAGGTAATAAAGTTGCAGACTTGTTAGTGGTACTACTTCTACAACCTTGGTTTGATGGGATTTGATCCCTCACTTCATACTGTCATCATGTAATAGTGACCGTTTAGGTCTTCCACGATATCGTTATAGATAGTTTGTTCTTGTCTGCTTGTTATTACTCACTAGGGAGGTATTGGTTTAGTCCCCCTCTCTTTATATCTCTTTTATTTTTCTTTTAATAAATTTTGAGGCGATAAGGAGGCTTTTGCCTCTCTTATCCCTCTATTCAGCCAAAAAAAAAAAAGTGTATATACTAGAATAAAAGACTAGCCATTTTCTACTTAGTGTTGCATATTTTTGTCTTGAACAAAAAACTTTAACATTGATGATAACGCTACTAAATTTTCCTTCAAGTTAGCTTAAGTTCACCACTTAGTGTGGTAAGGTTGGTCGAGTAGCCTAGCAAGAAAGCTATATGTCTAGCGTTTAAGTTTCAACTCCTACCAATTTGTGGCTAGTAGGTTTGAGAGGTTTCAGATTCGTGCGCCTACGACGGAGGGTTAGTTTGGCTTTGTTGGAATACCCTCATGAATCTCAGTCTGAATACTGACCAGGTAAGTGTGTTATTACTAACTTGTTAACGTAATTGAGCTAGTTTGCTACCTCATTTTCGACAACAAAAAAAAACTAACTCAAATTGGCGCAGTTAAGTTCGTAATTCAAAAACAATATAAAGTTTGTGCCAACATCACCCATTCCCTATCGACATTCTAATTTAGTGAAAACCCTAAAGCAAAAGCCAGCTAAAAATCTCCATGGATCATGAAACTGAAACCACATCCTCAACCAGATTCCACGTCGATGTGGAATTTGTGTGTGTTTGGATCTGCAGTTCTTCCGGGGCTATGATCATCGTGCACTCCATTATTGGATGACTCATAAGATGGCGCCGCGTGGGGACCACGCGCGGTCCCCCCCCCCAACTCGTTTTGATTAGAATAGAATCGGACTTCTCCTGTGGTGGTGGGGTTGTGGATCAGGGAGGCGCACGTGGGCACGATAAGGCTGCCGTTTTGACCCGACCTGAGGCCCATTAGAGGAAAGACAGCCCGAAAAGAGACGGCTCCTCCAAGATGACGTGGCACTCTTCTGTGTGGCCGACAGCAGAATATTACATTGCATTCTCCGCTTCTGTGCACCTGACATTATGACCCGCCACTTGACACGTGTCCTATGTAAGTTCTAAATGCCCCTGGTTTTGAATTAAATTACAAGGTTGTTCTGTGTTTCGTACACGTGTCTAGATATGACGTGACTGAGCATGGTATTATTGTGCTCCTGCTCTGCAGGATTGTGCAGTGCCTTGTATTTTGACCATTCCTGCTTCTTCCTTTAAAAGGAAACAAGAGACAAAAGGGAAGGCCCATTATTACCCGTACACGTGGCGCACGTGAATATGAGTTGGGATCCAATAATTCGACCGCCCCACAGGGTTTCATTTGTGTTTAAGTTTTGACGCGACCCTTATCATATGGCAGAGTAGGGCTGTCAATTCCGACACGATCCAATAACACAACTCGAAATCTGCACGAAATAAAGTGGGTTGAACTTGCACGATTAAAAAGCAGATCAGCCGTGGGTCAACCCGCTATGACACATATAATAAATGGGTCTGCCACGGGTTAACCCGCCAACATGAAGTGAACCCAATAATCCTATTATACCATACTTATTCTTGAAATTTTGAACTTTGGAAGTATTTGATCATAGGATTAGATAATTTGAAATATTTTGCTTTATAATTATTAGATTTAATTATTGGGTCATTGACCCATGGCACAGATTCTACCTAAAACATTCTCACTTACCCCTATCAACAAATTAAGATTCCCATTAACCCATTTAAAATGTCAATTTTAACCTTCAAAAAATGAGAGAATTACAGATCATCTACAATCATCAGAAAACGTTGTCTCCTTTCTCCTCTCTCTCTCTCTTCCCCTTCCACTCCCAGATATATTCTCCGGCGAGGAAAGAAGGTTGAACTCTGCCAACCCGCGACAGAGGCGTGGCGGTGACGGAGGAGATCGTCGGCAACGGAAGGGAGATGAAGGTGGAGATTGTGGCCGTGTGGGAAGAGACATGGGTGCCCAGATCAATTCTCTCTCTCTCTCTCTCTCTCTCTCTCTGACGGACTGGTGGTGGTGCGGCTTAGCCGCTCGAGTCCCAGCCACCGCTTGAAGGCGAAAGAGCAGGAGTCGAGTCGTTGGGATCTCGCCGGTAAAATTTTTGGCATTCCTTCCACGAAACGCCTCTCTCTCTCTCTGCATAAGCCCGTTCCTGGAAAATCTTGATCCGCTGTTCTTCCACCTCCGGGAACTGGATTAGAAACATGAAGAACCGTCCGGGTCCTGTACTATTGCGGCGAGACTTTCTTCATCTCGGTGGCTCTTGTGGCGTTCTCGTAGTCGCTGCTAGGGAGCTCAACCGGAGCGGCAAGAGCTCACTTCGATTTCTGGGTCAAATTTCAAAAATGTCTTAAACTTCTTCTAATCATATTTGGTGTTAACATGGATCCAGGTAAAAACGTAAACACTGCCAAATGGAAGAAGAAAATAGTTTTTTTTTCTTTGGCAAAATACATAAATTCTCCAATTTTGCAGGGTAATTAAATTTTTATTGGGGCAATAGAGGTCTATTGGGTGGCAATAGACGTCTATTGGAGGCAATAAATGTTTTGAATTGATGTAATGTCCTTGTTTTTTTCATTAATCAAAGTTTTATTTGTCTAATTTTATGGAGATCAGTTCTTATTCCGGTAATAGAAAGTTCTATTAGGAGACAATAAACTATTGGGGGAAATAGACATTTATTGCCCCAATAGAAGTCTATTGGAGGATAATAGACCTTTCTGGTGAGGTTTTCAGAAAAGTCCGGTGGACGGCGTCCGGTCACAGGATTTCGGCGAAAGTTGACCAAAATCTGGCGACTAGTGACCGGATTCCAGCGAAAGTTGGCTGGAGTCCGGCGACTGGTGGACCGATTCTGACGACCGGTGACCGGCTCCGATGAAGTCTCCTATGGTTTTTCTCTCTTCCATTTTCACTCTCTCTCTCTAAGTAACAAAGGAGTGAGGGTGAAATGGTATTTAAAAAAAAAAAAAACAACAAAAAAACCCTTTATGGGGTATTAGGGAAGACTCCCTTAGAGCGTTTTGGATAAGAGGGAATAAAAAAAACTTAATAGGGTAAGTGGGAAAAAAAATCTCTAGAAATGGGGTAAATGGACAAAAACCCTTAATTATTTATGAATATATAAAATTATTTATATTATTCGTCTTATGGAGTTTTTAGTGAATTTAATCAATTGATGTTAAATGGGTCGCATTATTAACCCTTAAATAGATCATTTTGTCTAACACGATACGACCTATTTATTAAATGGGTTAAGGAGGTTCGAAACGGGTAACCCGTTTAATAAATGGTTGGGTTTGAGTTTAAATTTTTGACACGATTATTAAATGGGTTGGGTTTGAGTTTGTATTTTGCGACACGACAAATACCTTAACCCGACACGAACCCAACCCACACGACCCATTGACAGCCCTATGGCTGAGCATATTCAGTTCACCGTCAATAAAAATTTATTAATTTGCTTACTGTTATTTCACCGAAATGAACAAATTAAGACTGACCCGAACATATTTTTCACAGGTAGACCTGTAAATTGACCGGATTTAGATCGGATCGACCTAAATCCAAATCCGTTTACTTAAAAAAAAATTCGATCCAAACCCGCTTCGTTAACCCTGCGGATCATTGATATATATATCCAAATCCTTATCTGCCGGATTAACAGATACCCGATCCGCTAATCCGACCCGTTTATAATTTTAAATATTTTAAAATTTTTAATAGTAATATTAAATTTATATCATGATACCTCATAAAATATTAATAAAATATTAAAACAACATGAAGAGTATCACAAAAAATAGAGTTACATTATCAAAATTTTTAATGCTTCTTAGAATCTTGGGTGATGGACTATCTCTTAGATTTTTGCAAAAAACTTGTATTTGAAACTCTTAATATTTTATATTATATATATATTTTAAATAATAATATATTAATAAAAAATATTTTATTATTATGAAAACGGGCCGGATTATTGACTGATCGGATCAACCTAAATCGATATTTGATCCGTTAAATAAACGAGTTAATGGATTTGGATCATTAACGGATCAAAAATTTTGATCCAAACCCGTCCAATAGCTACGGATCTAGAGTGGGTCCGGATCAAAATTCGGTCCATTTGCAGGTCTATTCACAGGGCGATATTCTGACGCTCCTCTCTCAAATAATGCATTTAGTTGAAGACAAGGCTTAGGTGGAATTGATTTTAGGGACATGCTCGTGCTGTTAGGTTGAGGACAATAAGATCAAGACCGAGCTTATTATCACTATTATTATCAGGGTAGACAATAGTGATGGGCCAACAGCCGACTACAGTTTGTGCTTCTGTAGCTAGCACAATAGACAGGTACTAATTTAAACTAATAATGGAAGGGCTTCTAATATTAGACACCATGTTCAATGTTGTCACAACACTGACAACAGTGTGCTTAGGTTTAAGTCAAACTACTAATTAAGCACTTTTTGGACATTCTGTCCACAAAAAGGACTTGAATCCTATCCCTACAATTTTGAAATCCAATCCTATCCTCAGTTGAAATGATTACTGGTCTACATGATTATGATTGTTCTCCAAAATTATGGATGCTCATGGTCCATTTCATAACCCCATTGATCCCTTTAACTTTAATCTTTACTAAAACACTATGCGAGAAGATATTTGTGCTCCTAAGCTCCGATCATATTTATGTTTAGTGTAAGCTGTATCAAGAAAAAATTCAAGGTAGCAAAGACAACCTTCATTTGGGGGTATATCTTAATCCTGCATTTTGTATTATCCCAATTGGAAACTCAACTGATGATGATGAATAAGTTTGACATTTCCAGACTCCACAATGACTCGTTTGGAGGAATTAAATATTAAGCTAGAGAAAAAGAGTGAAACAAACCCAGGTTTTGGTTGCTTTGACTCTGAGGCAGAGCCTTCACAGAATTAATTCTCCCATAATTTGGAAATCCCATTCCAAACTCATGTTAGATTATTAAAACTCTCTATTTATGCAAATTATCCTCGCGCATGAGCGATGCTAATGATTATCATCCAAACATAAATCACAACAGAAACAAGTATAGTGTATGTACCAAAAAAGGGAATGAGGAATATAGTTATGAAAGTTTCTTATATTAATGCTATCCGATATACATATCTAGCCCATGAAGAACATTCCATACAAAATTGGTTTCAGCTAATTTTCCGACCACATCCTTAGCTTCACTATTTACAGTAGTACTCCACCAAGAAGAAGATAGAAAAAAGTGAAGGGAAAAAGAAAAAAAAAACCAAAAATCTTCCCTAGTCAATTGCATGCCCCTTGCAATTGACATAGCTAGTAAACTAAGCTAGGACTTCAGATTCTTCAAAATCAGATCAGTCCTGCCAGCATAGAAGCATGACCACACACCTCCTTATGATGTAAAGCCTGGCTCTTTGCTCTTTGAGAACACCCCCAAGCCCTCTGCTTGATGATGATGATAGCCTTCTCTTACTGTCACTGCTGCTCATCTTCATATCTAGCTTAGATTTGACTGGTAGTGATGAGAATATATGAGATGAGCTTTGTGTGATATGGAAGTGATGACTGGAAAGCTTTGAGCTCTGTGTGAATGTGGGAGTTGGGTTTGAATATGGAGAGGAAAGGAGGTTTGTTTATATAGAGGGTTGAAGGGATGGTCATGGCTCCAATTGGTCTAAGAAAAGAGCCAAGAATGGGGCAGAAGAGGGTGTGCAGTGCCCCCAAACCCACCAGACAACACCCTAATAAGGGACCTACCTTTCCCACTTTGGAGTCCATACTCATCACCCTACGTATGAGAGAAAATGATAAATGAATCCATACAAAGCCCTGTCTCTCGCATGTAGAATAATAGTATCATATGTTTATGGACATAAGATAATAGGTAATTCTTTAATATATCTGATATCTGATGATAACTGGTTTTGTATGCAACGAAAGCAGTAGTTAACCGTGAAGGTATGAATTAACTAATTATTTTTTATTTATTACTAGTATCACACTCATTCAGAAATCAGAACGAGTGTGATTCAACACAGTAAAAGAACTCAAAACCATGTAAAAATATACCAGCAATTTGGAATAATGATCGCAAATAGAGAAGTATAAATGAGGATGAAGTGTGGCTTAGTATCACTTAAAAAAGTTTGTAAGCGTAGTATGTCAAATAAAACTGAAATGATGATGATAGTGCCCAAATAGTTAAACAATTTTCAACTTAATCAAGTTATTGGGAAAAATGATTCTTTGCGATAGACCTAAAGATAAGCAAATATCATAATCGAATTACATGATAGAAGGTGAAGATCCAAAATGGAAATCTGGACCTTCGCCCTAAAATCGGCAAGACTGTACATCATATGCTTGTATAGGCATTAACCACCAGGATAATAGGTCGGCCACTACTAACCAAAAGGTCCAGTGGAGCAAGCAATTGTTCTGGTAGTTCATGAGCTGCATTCAACATTTCTACAAATGATGAGGTGATAATTCAGTATCTGCAGGGCTGACCAATTTGCCCTCTTTCTTCTCTTCGGAAAAAAGACTCCTTTCTTTTTTGTGCTTGTCTTTGTTGTTTGTCGACCTCGAACTTTTCTGTTGGATCCACCTAAACATGCAATAGGAGAAGACAAGTTGAATCCTACATAAGAATGCATATTAACAAACTTTAATTTGCACTGTTTGAAGACTATAATGAGACTTCATCATCTTAATCACCACCATCATCATCACTAATATATAACAGAAACCTGGGTTGTAGGGACATGATCCTTGATAGCGAAATCTGGGTTTTGGCTAGGGTTAATGAATTATTAATTTTTAGTTTCTCCAACAACAGCCCGGTAATTAGTGCATACTTTAGGTAACTAATGAGTCATTGACCCATATAAGAAAATGCAGATGATGTATGATGACAGTAACTTTAATCAAAGTTTAATGGTCATTTGGCTGCATATGTTGCTACTGTCTATTAGGATGATGCTATTGCTTTGTTGATAAGTGGGTTTCTTAGAATAGAGTACGTATTTTCTGCTTTTTGTGTTCTCTTTAGAGATATTATTAAAGGGTAGAAGTTGAATTAATTTGCTGAATCAGGATGATATTATTTTGTGGACTGTGAAGTATGCACCAACTCATATAAAAAATTTCACATCTTATGTGTTTTGTACTATCATGGAGGCAAAGTGTTGAAATGCTTCAAATAGGTTGTATGAGACTAACATAAGGGCGCAAAACTAAGATTTTGTAAGAATGCATCTACGGAGAGAAATTCTTAAATATGCTACTGAGCCGTTAACATGGAAGATTTTCTCTGCATATAGTTGCTTTAAACAGAAAATCTTGATACAGACAATGTAACAGACACAGTTGTCTAGCTCTGTCCTAAAATGAGACAGTAGGAATATATGAAAAGGGCTGAAGCCATTTTTCCAACATGATCAAAAGGCTGAAGACCAAGATCAGCATTTCAAAGCTATGACCAAAGATTCCATTTTGCACTTATATAATCACTACCTTTAAGTATTTAATCTAAGTGCTCGAAGATATAATTTCAAAGTTCAAACACACTCGAGCAGAAGCAAAGCAAAGCAAACCCACTTGCTTCATCTTGTGCTCCTCCCAAGCATTTTTCTAAAGACAGAGACCAATTTCCAATACCCCCCAGTTTCCATTTTTCTATTCCTTTCTTTGTTCAAACCTAAGCTGTAAACACCCAGTTACGTTTTTTAGTTGCATGAGATACTAAACTAAAAAAAAGAAAAAGAAAAAAAAAACTAAGCTTTGGGAACTCAATTAACAGTGCTGTGATCAAAGTGTACGTGTTGATCCCATCCCAGGTCGAGAATTGCAGCTACCGTGTGTCTCATGCTGTGTTTGTTAATTGGTGTCCCCATTTACACTTAAGAGAAAAAAAATGGTCTGGTTGTACTGAACAAGAAGGTCAGAGTCGCACGTGAAGTTCTCGTGGTTAACAATGGCATTGCTCCTGATACACTTATGAATTATTAGATCTATGTTATCTCTAACTCTAAGCCCCTCTGAATCATAATGTTTAATAATCAGAGCATGCATACTTGTTCTTGTTGGCATTGAATATTTTGATATATGGTATTGCTTCCATACCAGAGATGGGACTTGAAGCATGTGAAAACCCGGTGGATTGTACGGTTTTGAGTAGCAGCTCCAGTTCACATACATGAGTTTGGCAGCAGCAGGCTTTTGCTTAAGAGGGAAGCTTTGAATATGATTAAGCTAACACGTTCTTGAATTATGAGTCCTTTACAGCTCTTGATTGCCGTACCATTAGCGACATTAATCAATGGATTATTGTGTGAAGAGGCTCATTGACTACAGATATAGCCAGCTTCAAGAAGCTGGCTAGGTCATTTGTAATTGGCTTTGTTCATTCGTCACTGCAAAACCCAACTAAGGCCAACTGGGCTTTTGTATTTTTCTAATTTTAAGAAGATGATGGGAAAAGATGTCGAGGGTTGAAGGAAAGTGCAGCTTCAGTTTATGAATAACTGTGCCATATATATATTTGTGTGTATCTATAATCGAGTAAAAGTCATTGCACGTGTGCTCAAAATATACAATTTTCTTGATCACTATTCAAGGTCTGTTTTCTTTAGATTCCAGCTAGTTTGTTTCATATATGGTTTAGACATAATTCTATGTCACCAAGTTAGTCAATTGAGATTGCTACACAACATTTACAAAAAGAAAAAGAAAGTATGTATGTATGTCTTTACAAGCTTCATTCCTCTTTGGGAATCCACCTGCTCCACCAGAGACTCTTCCTTTGGTTGTTAAGCTCATTCATGCTCTCATTCAATGTTTTCACAATCTTCCTCTGCAGCCAAAGAGCTGAAGCAAGAGCATTTCTCCGAGCACTAGACTTCTTCTTAGGCTTCGTTTCCTGCAAAACGTAGGATAATGAGATCATTGTGAAAGAAAACATGAATTACTGATTGCTTAGTATAGTTGAGGTACAAACCATAAGCTCCTGGAGTTGAGCTTCTGTGAAGCCACCATCCTGCTTGGTTCCGGATCTTGCCATTAGCCGAGTAACCCATCTGGCAGCCTCCCCAT
This sequence comes from Rosa x damascena, assembly GCA_001662545.1. Lineage (NCBI taxonomy): Eukaryota > Viridiplantae > Streptophyta > Magnoliopsida > Rosales > Rosaceae > Rosa > Rosa x damascena. Next base: position 67,058 of record LYNE01001003.1, on the reverse strand, counting down.
AATCTTGTTGTGTGTATCGGAAGAGTTGCAGCCTCAGACTCTGCATGACGGACAGCGCTAACAGGCCTTCCTTGTCAAAGTAAGGATATGCTAAAGCTGTTTTTGCACTGATTCTTTGTCTTGGTTTGTATCGAACCATTGATGTCAGGAGTTCCCATCCAATTCCACCATCTAAATCCAACAACTCAAAACCTTTTCGTAGTTCAGAGCTAGCTCTAGGCTCAGCAGTTTTCCTCCATGCAACCAAGTCATAATCACACCTTTTAAGCTGACGGTTGAATTGTATCAGGCCGCTGTCACTACGTAATCCTGGGAATGCCTGTATGAATATCAAGACAGTTAATCTGAGGTTGTTAACTTTAGTCCTGTTACCAACAAACTTTTGTTACTTACCATTTGTAGGAAAATGAGCCCAGTACTGTAGATATCAAATCTATCGGGTAAATTCATCTGTTTAAGATCATATATATAATCAAACCCATTAAAGCAAATGAGAAGTAATCTAGCTCCAATCAAGCTGAGATGGTTTCACAGTTATTCCACCTGCCATAGAACTGGGGAAAGTGCTGTTGCCACTGGAGCAGAGGGTGCAGATGGTGTCTGTGTGCTCATGATGTATTGCTCAGGTGCAGCATATCTGAAATAGGGAAAAATCGAATAGTATCGTCAATGCCTACTGATATGAACGGACTACACAGTCACTGAGATGCTATAAGGAAACTGAAACTAGGTACTAAATGGAAGATGCAAATCAGAAAGATGTCCTTTAAGACTATTAATTCAGTGAGCACGCATTCATAGTCAAGTATCAATGTTTCATCAGCACTCGGGTCTCATTTATTATACAATACACAAAATGAAGGGCCGTTTGCTCGAATTTCAAATATTCTTGTCATGGCCTAGATCTAGATAACTTTTACATATGAAATTAAACTGTTGGCTTTGCTGTTCTTCAGTCCCCAGAACACCTTCAAGATTGACTTTAGCTTCAGTTCTTGGGTCAGAAAATCTAAAGTAGATAATGAATCTCGACACTAAGCTGGTAAACTTCAGCAATATCAGACCATTCTGCAAGTATTTGGGTATGGAACCAGCAGAATAATATAATCAATTGAACTTTGTTAAGGCATATTTGTATGTTCCAGTAGTCTTAAATGAAATCATTGATTAGTTGTTCCTCTTGTTAGGAAACTTCAAACTAATAAGTTTGTCATGCCTTTGATACAAATATACACAATCTGCTACTTGCATAACATAGCAGGAAAGGTGATTTTAAGAAATTGCATCAGTGTAGGAAGTGGTTTAATAGAAGGTACCTTGGATCCAAAAGAAACTCCTTTGGAATGTAGTTGATGCCGACTCGCAAATCTGCTGCAGCTCCAAGGTCAATGATCTTGAATGTACGAGAGCCTGC
>LYNE01001003.1:22926-54660 GCA_001662545.1 Rosa x damascena | reverse complement strand
CGCACTATACCCGCACGTTGCCAGGCCTAGTTTAAATAGTACCACACGTATCTAATCTATTGAAAGCGGAATCGCATGGTAGCTAGGCAGCTAGCAATTTCCATCGCATCGAATCTAATACTAGTCGAGTCAGGAAGCCTCATTGGCATCGTATCTTATAGTATTGAGTCAGGAGGCCTCATTGGTATGGCTTAGTGGATGCATGTGACTGAACCAGTATGTACGTAGTGAATTTAGTTTTCAAGAAAGGTAATTAAGTCCAAGATGTTCTTGTTAATTTTGGGTGTTCTTCTCATTTGGGGTTTTAACGTCTTTGAGGTACATGGTATAACTGTTAACATCAAATAGCTCAAATGAAATTTTGCTCTTCACCTATTTTCAAGAAAGATAATTAAGTTGTTGACGCTCTTGCTAATTTTAAGTGTTCTTCTAATGATCTGGTTTGATGGTACTTGACATCTCTTTTTAATTTTAGTTTATGTAGTATTATTTTAATTTTTCATTCCTTATATGTTGTTGTTCATAAGAGGTTTGGTTTGGTCTTCATTGTTGTATCACTACTTATTTTTGTTGAATAAATTTCTATGTAGAGGTTGGTCAAAATAAGTCTTCATTGAATAAATATTGAAAAACCGAGTGATCAATTTAAGAGCGAAATAATAATCCAATGATGGAGGGGATGGAATGAAAAGGTTATCAATCATCAAGAAGACAGGAACAAAAAGTTGATGCCCTATTTTGTTGGACATAACTTATGAGGTGAAATTGCCAAACAATAAATTTTTAAGGGAAACTAGACATTAACTTTTAAATATACTAGTTGAGTTAGGAGCCGTCATTGACATCTAGTGGGTGCATGTCAATGAGCTAGTGTGGATTATATGAATTTGAACACCTTGTAGCATTGGCCCGTGCTTATACAACTAATGAACATTGAGTACGTGTATTGTTCGATCAACACCATATAATGATCTAATGATGGAGGAGCGGCACTGGTGAAAGGTATGGATAAGTGATTAGATGTCATATGCAATTAGTCAATCAAGAACAAGAGTTAATGCCACATATGTCGGCCAACATTAGTGTAGGGGTGGGTTCAGTTCGGTTTTTAATTTAAGTTGAGAATTGAAATTAAATTTAAATTTTAGTTCGATTCGATTAAATTTTACATTTTTAAGAGTTTAAAATTGAATCGTTCAGGTTCATCTCAGTTTGGTTCAAAATTCTTTATTTTTTAACTAAATTTTAGCTGTCTAAATTTTCTAGAGGAATTAGACTACTCTGATTTTTGGATTGAAAAAATATAACCCGAAAGGTATTTTGTATTAGTGTTATAATTTCTATTGAAGACATGTTAAATACTGTATCAATATAATGAGATTTCATAAAGATTTAGGTTATTGGATAAATTTGAATAAATTCTCAATATTTTTATAACGGTCGATATCTTGATCATATACCTCAAAAATTAATTCTGTGCATCACTCGAATATAGTTTTCCAAATTGGCAAATTCCATGTAAGAAAGCGGTGCCTCGTCCATTTAAGCTTTCAGAAAGCCGCCAAACCCAATCCCCAAATGATGTGCCTACGTAAGCATGACGCCCCGGACCTTCCTTCCTCATTCTCTGGCGGGGAACGAGATTCGCCGGTTCACATTCTGTACTTGTAGCTCACGTGACCCCTTGCTTTAAGTCACGGACGTCATTTTCAATTTTTATTTTTTCCACTCATGGTCACCCCCCACTAACTAAACATTTATTATTTTCCCGTTTATTTATTCACATTGATTCGTTATCACCCAACGTAGAGAGATTATTCAGAGCACCGTCGTGCACTTGCACCAACATAAATGAATGGTTAGATTGCATTAAATACACTTTTTATTTATTAAAAATAAAGTTGATAATAAATATCAACGGTTGAGATTATTTTATAAGAGTTAGGCCACTTACACCGTCAGTGCATAGAATAATTTCCACCCAACTTAAAGGAAAGCAATTTCTGTCCTATATTAGGAAGTTTCTGGTATAGCGTCAACAATTTGAACCAAGAGTGCTAAAACAAAAATTAAATAAATAAATAAAAAATATCTATTTTTTTTTAAAATCTAGTTAGGCCTTTAAATTAGACGAATACAACTTAAATATTTAAAGAAGTTTAACGTTCGATCATCAGCTCGTGAAAAATACCTCTGACTTGAAATTGTAAAACACTGTAACACTACATTTGTTAAAAAAAAAAAAAAAATCTTAAAGGAAAGCAAAGTCCAAATCTGACCCAGCATTTACCCTCCGCTCCAACTCATTCGTCTCCCTCCTCCCCGCTAATCTCGCCTTTGCCTCTTTCTTTTCTTTTCTTTCTTTCCTTGATGAATATTGAGGTCTCAACCAGTCGTGTCCTAACCCAGACACCCACACCCAAATGTCGCTCCCCATTTTCTTCTTCCTCTTGCTCTTCGTCTCAGCCCATTCTTATCCCTACTACGGTACCTAATTTTCATTCACGGTGTCTTCATCCATAACTGACTGTTTTTTTTTCTTACTGACTCTGTAACTGTCTCACCACCTTACTGCAGGGCTCTCGTACAACATAGACTGCGGCAGCCCTACCGACTCCACCGACCCCTTCAACACCACGTGGCTCTCCGACCGCTTCTTCACCGGCGGCGCCACCTCCGTCGTCTCCGAGCCCCTCCAGTTCCTCCACCCCCAGGAGAAGACCCTCCGCTTCTTCCCCCTCTCCTCCGGCAAGAAGAACTGCTACGTCGTTCCCAATTTGCCCTCCGGCAGGTACTACGTCCGCACATTCACCGTCTACGACAACTACGACGGCAAGTCCCACTCGCCGTCTTTTGATGCTTCCGTCGAGGGCACTTTGGTCTTCAGCTGGCGCTCGCCGTGGCCGGAGGACCTCCCCCGCACCGGAGCTTACTCCGATCTCTTCGTTTCCATCACCGACGGCGAAGCCGATATCTGCTTCTACAGTATCGCCACTGACTCGCCGGTCATCGGATCTCTCCAGATGGTTCAGGTCGATCCGGAGTCGTACGACGCCGGTTTCGACGACGGCAGGAAGTATATTCTCGTCAATTACGGCCGGTTGAGCTGTGGCTCCGGTCAGTGGGGTCCAGGATTCAGCAATGACACTGACCGGTTCAGCCGGTCGTGGCAATCCGACGCTCCATTACGAGTCGTCGACTCCGGTTCCCCGGCCCGAACCATTACCACTACGAATTCAATTTCCCACACCGGAGATGGCCCCAATTATTTTCCGATGAAACTGTACCAGTCGGCGACTGTGGCCGACGGCAAGGGAATCTTGAAGTACAATTTGGATGTGGACGCCAAGCTGGATTACTTGCTGTGGTTTCATTTCGCTGAGATTGATTCGAAGATGAACAAAGTAGGGGACAGAGTGTTTGATATATTGATCAATGACGAGAATGTGACTCGGATTGACATTTACAAGGAGGTGGGGAGTTTCAGGGCGTATACATGGCATTATACTGTTAAGAATTTGAGCAGTACGCATTTGATTGTGAAGCTTGAGGCTGTGGCTGGTGTGCCGATGATCAGTGGGCTCGAAAACTATGCCATGGTTCCGGCAGATGTTGCCACGCTTCCGGAACAAGGTAATGTGTCAATTCATAGCTTAATGATTGAGAATGAAAGCATTGTAGGATAGCCATGCTCTAAGTTATAGTTGGTTATTTTTTCATGAGAAGTATTGTTGACTTGTTGATTGACAATGACATTTTGTCACGGTGACTGAGGCTTACTGATTTGGGGCTTATTGTTTCCAGTTGCTGCTATGAGAGCATTGAAGGAATCGCTGCGTGTTCCTGATAGGATGGGGTGGAATGGCGATCCTTGTGCTCCTACTAACTGGGATGCTTGGGAGGGTGTTACATGCCATCTCAATAAGAATGAAACTGCTCTCGTGATCTCTCGAATGTAAGATTTGGTTTTCTTCCCTAGTTCCTACAATACATCTACTTGTGTGCTTTTATAAAAAAAAAAAACCATCTGATACAATTCTATGTATCCGCCTGAGTTCTCGAATGTAAGTTTGGCAAACCCCTCGTACCAATCACTTATACTCTCCAGTGTTTGTGATTGCGATAATTTTCTGAAACTGTGGTGGTTTTTTATATTGATTTTGCAGTGTTGGCCTTGTACCCATTAGTTAATTACCAATTTCACTAGTTTGGCAAACCCCTTGTACCAATCACGTATACTCTCCAGTGTTTGTGATTGTGATAATTTTCTGAAACTATGGTGGTCTTTTATATTGATTTTGTAGTTTTGGCCTTGTATCCATTAGTTAGTTACTCGGACAACTATATTAGCCCAGTAGTCGACCACTTCTTTTAGCAATACTCGTACAATCCTCCCCTCAACATTTGAGAGCTTTAATGTCAGTTTTTGGATGCATTATCTACTGTTCAATTAATTGTATCATGAATTCCAGTGATCTTGGAAGCCAAGGCTTGAAAGGGTTTATTAGCGACCAGATCAACCTGTTGTCGGACTTGCTAAGCTTGTAAGTATCAACTACAAAATTTATATATAGTTTCTGTTCTCTGTATATTCAAGTGTTTCAGAGTAAAGTTAATTTGGTTCGTCTTTTTCTTTGGAAACAAATAATCACAGGAACTTGAGTTCTAATATATTGGAGGGCACAATACCATCTGGGCTGGGCCAAAAATCTCTCCAAAAGCTGTAAGTCCATCTTAACCAAAACAGTTGGGTTAAACTATCAATATTTTTTTATCTTTAGTTGTGTTATTTCCACCCTTTTCTTTCCCCTCCAAACTTGTTATTCTAAGTTGAGCAGAGCTGTAGCGCAACTGTGGACTTCAGATGTTGACCTGTATTAAATTTTTTGTTTTCTTCCTTCTGGTTGGTTTCATGACTTAATTCTATTACTTAGTTTCTGTATATTCCTTTTTGTAGGGATCTGTCAGACAATCAGTTTACTGGTTCTATACCAGAGAGCTTAACTTCTTCAAATCTCCAGCTTGTGTAAGTGATGTGCCTCAAATCTGTATTGTGGATTTTCTTGGCATGTATTTTATATCTTTTGTCGTAGACTGAGGCTCTGTCGCGTTCTATTTTTACTGTTTGGCGTGCATTCCACATCATTTGACATTTCATAACTGTGTAAACCCCTTTTCATTTGAGCTTCCCATGTTATAATTAAGAGGTTGTAGGTTTAGTAAAAATCTAATCATATGATTCATTATACCAAAAACTAAAGATAAATTTTACACGCTGTAGTATTTTCTATCCATCTTGTCACATTGCTACTGTTCTCCAAAAGTTTCTACTTGTTAAGCTGATTGTTTAGCATCCATATACAAAGTAGGCTCACTGTCTTTCTCCCCTGAACTTTCTGCATAAAGACGGTAAATAGTGTGAAGGAAACTCTGTGGATTGTCCTTCTGCTTTCCTGGTGGTTTGTTGGTTTATTGTTAATTTTATGTGTTATCAGGTTATTGAACAACAACTTATTGGAAGGCCGAGTGCCAGAGCAGCTATATTCAATTGGAGTGCACGGTGGTGCTATTGAGTATGTCATAATTCAATTTGATCTTCTTCATTGCACCATTTTATTTTAATCTTGATAAAGCTGTTGGTTCTCACTTGGTTGTATGGTTGATGTTCTCTATGGCTGGCCAGAAGGGGCCAGATCCCACCCTCTCTGGCCTTGGGAGGCCAACTTTGTAGGAGATGAACACCACACCTCTTCATTAAAAGAGGATTGGTGTGACCACTGGGCAACAACCCTTGGACTAGGAGTTACAAGATGATTGCTTGTCTTGTGTTTGCTAGAGTTGTATATCTTGTTAACCACTGAATTACTCTTTCTCTTTGGCAGCCTCTATGGGAACAAAGGTTTGTGTGGTGTTCCGTCTTTGCCTGATTGTCCTTTATTTTGGGAAAATGGAGGCTTATCTATGAAGGGCAAAATTGCAATAGGCATATCTTGTGGTGTTATTTTCTGTTTGATGCTGTTGTTGCTGTACATAATCTGCGTCCGACGGCGTAGGAATGATTACGACTTCGGCTTTCCTCATGACTTAATACGTAAGTATGATTTGCAGTGAGCGAAAATTTGCCTATAAACTTATTTTCTTGTTGATCATATCTGTATGTTTCTTTTTGGGATAGAAACTTTCTCAAGTTATATTTTCTCTTTTATGCTTTTTCTCGTCTTTTTCTATTTCACCATTACTGGTCATTTGTTTCTTGTAAGTTGAGAATCTATTACTTGCTTTTGATCACTTATTAGATAAGAATTGCTAGCAGATTTGCCTATTTTCTCTCTCAATATGTCTCATAGATGCATTATCTGCATATTTTTGCCTATTTGCTTATTTACAACTCAAAATAGCACCATAGCAGCCTGATCAGTTTGGTTGAATTCTTATGAACTCTGCAATTTTTTTTATTTTTTATTTTTGATGTGGATTATCATTTCTTGTTGGATGATCTAGTTGTAACAGACCTTAACTTGTCACTACTCACTAGTTAATTAGTTTCTCTAGACTAAATCATACATCTGCAGTTTCAAACTAAACAGAAACAGCCATCCCTTGCCTAATCCTTGTAATAAGTTTTTACAAATTCCTGTATGAATTGTTGAAATGTGAGTTTATGAGCCTGTTCAGTTTGGTTGAACTCTTTCCCAATGTCCTCATTTCCAAAAGGAAGTTATTTATGGGGATAATCAATTTTTCTTCAATTATCTAGCTGTTATGGACTTTAACTCATATCAGTTAGCTTATTAGAGAAGTGAGCTAATCAGATAGTTGTCATGTGTATACATACGTAGTCTTAGGCATTTTTGTCTAATTAGGTGGATATTATGTACATTTTTCTATATTCTTCAAATGACGGAACTTCTTTTGCGTTTGAAAAATAATGGTTCTTGTTGCAGCACTTGGTGCCAAGACAAACAGGTATCATAGACAGAAGTCCATAGCTGTTCTTGAAATGGAGAGCCAACATGCCAAGGCTGATCTACAGCCTTTACAAACTCCCCGAGGGAAGTGATTGATAATCGGACAATGTTAGCCTCATTCCACTTACCAAGAAGACATACAATGACGAGCTTGATTGTGTCTGTACAAATTTCTCAATCAAGATAAACGACGGCAACTTCTGCTCCCGAACTTGTTGGACTCATGGTTTTTGCATTTTCTAACAATGTGTTCAGGCACGAGGTCCTCTGAAGCCAGTAGTCTGCACGAGACATTTTTTTTTTTTACTGACAAAAGAAATGCACAAGGCCCCAGACATATTATACCAACAGTTTGCAGACTTTGATGCATATACTGATGTAAATTTATAGTTGAATGCATGGACTGCAACATACCAGCATTGTTTCAATGAATCCTTAAGAGTTTTTCCCCCACATCATTCATTTGCTCAATCTCGGATTAGTATTTGCCTGAAATGTCTTTTTTGTAGTGGATTTTTTGGCTTGTTATAAACTTCTTCTTTTTTAGAATATATTTATGAAGAATGTTATTTGTTTTCTTTTCTACATTACTGTGCTACTTTTACTACTAATATGCAATGACATGGTTAATTTTCTTTTGGTAAATGAATGATGCTTCCAAGTGCAAAATACAACTAGGTCCACAGAGACCATCTAAATACCAACAGAGGCAGCCTGTACATGCAAAGAGGACCCAATCTAACAAAAACTATCCAGCAATGCAAAGCAATCAACCAAGGGGAGATATTCCAATCGACTGCAATGAAAGCATTGGTGATCGAAGGCTTGAAACCGATGGAGAAAATTCAATCCGTTTTAATGGGTCTTTTGGGAAAACTAGGGATTATAAGAACCATCTCCAACACGAATACATCATGGTGAAAAATACCAGTTGATTTTGTGACTTGATGACAATACATGTCAGTACCATCTCGGTAGGGATATATCTGGTAGAAAGAACTAAATTGCACTGTAGCTAGAATTTAATCTTCTGAAGCCGATTGCAGGCTACATAACAAAACACAGATCGCAGAAAAATCTGATCCATACCAAACAGAAGTCGCTATTTCTGGTCCCTAAGAAATCCATCCTTTCAAAAAAAAGAAATTCATCCATTTCTTTTCTACCATACCGGCCAAAAAGAAGCCCTGCACTTCTTCAATGAGATAGAGAGCTTACAAACTCCATCACCCAAACATAAATCATCAGCAAAGACTAGCAGCAGTACCAAATTCAAAGCATATGACTTCTTCTTGAAGCAAATCCAATGTATTTATCCAAAATAAAAAATTGAACTTTTGATGGAACCAAGATATCCAATAAACCTATTAGGTTCAAAGATGCGATGTTTAGGATTATCCAGCACAAATGGAAAATACAGGAAGAGACTAATTTTGATATCCCTAACACCAAAGAACTAAAATCAGCAACATCCCTCTCACAAAAGTTCATTCTGAAAGTGAGATTCCACATAAAACCTGGAATAATTAGGAGGCTAAGGAAGACTAAGCACGATGATCCAAAGACGTAAAAGCTAGAAAACAGTAACTGAAAGGATGACCCCACAAGGCCACAAGCCAATTATCTTCCCAAGAGTTAAAATCAGATAGCCCGGAGATATATATGGGTTTCTACAAGCAACCTGGGAATCCCACCTATTAAGATGGCATCCCATACTTGCTATGGGTGACACTAGCTGCTTATAGAGTTGAAAACATGACCAAAGCTCTTCCTTTGAAGTCCAAAAAAAATCCAGAGAATATGTTCGTATCCCAAAAACAGGGATCAACATCACAGCCAAGCCACAGATTCATGGTTTTGAAACCTTGCCTGTTTGCTTCCCATCAAAATGCATTGACATGTCAGTAATACCTAAACTACGTAATTATAGAATGGTATAAATGGACAATGATAGAAAAACAATTTCAATCCAACCCGATCTCTCTTATATATGGTTACTTGAACTCACTCTCATTAGTCAATATACACTCCACTCTATAGGCATCAGACCCTAAAGCACATGTCCCCCTCTGACCAACAGCAAATAGTTACAAGACGCTAGTGAACAGAATCAACTCAAAAGAGAAAATGATCATGATGACAGTAATTCTGCCATTCTCAAATTATATAACCATAAGAATCATTATGGCTGATGATACAATGCCTAATCATCCAGCAGGTATCCTTGGTCAGTTTAAGACAAATGACTAGCAAGTATATTACAAGCTAGAGTCAGATTAAGAAACTTAACAAACAACAAGAACACTAAAAAACGAAGCATGATGAAACAAGACCAATGATAAGAATAAGTCGCAAAACACATAATCTTAGGAAAGTGAAGGTGCTAAAAAGTTCAATGCTCACCCATGAAAGTGAAAGTACTTATGTTTCATCCAATTCTAGTTTGAATGGTTGATAAACAATGATTTACACTTGAAGAGTGCCAGCTGAATTAACTAGACTAATATGGTTAAGGATTTAAAAATGAAGTCAAGCCTTCACCTGCACTTGTCTTGGTCCCTGCTCCAAAAATCCAACCCCTTCCCTACTACTCCCAGCTTCAGCTGCAGGAGATTTGTACTTGTTCTGGTACAACGGATTGGACGTCAGGATCCTCAAACTGGAATTCCCATTGATCTCCAACACTTCAGGCAAGCCGTCACCACAGCCCTTGGACATCCCCACGTCAATCCGAATAGCTCTCTCATCGCAAGCGCCATTAATCCCAAACTGTTGAATGGTATGACCCATGATCATCCTCTTAGCACCAGGAATAGTTTCGAGCACATGTTGCAGTGCCGAACAGTCACACCTGTCGGCAAATTCATCAGAAAACTTCCTCAACCAGACCACAGAGTTGCCCCCACGGCAATACTCGGGTGCCAATCTGCCCTTCACCCCATGAACCCAGTCCCTCACCTCCTCATTCATCTTCTCCAGACCATAGGAAACGTGCTTAGCCAAAAGGCCGCCATGGACGAAAACCGAGTCCCCCACAACCAACACAGTCACATTCTTGGACAAGAACCGACCGGTGATGGGACCATCAGGCCTCAACGCGGCGATCCTGGCCCTAAAACCTTGCGTGAACTCTTTCTTGACATTTTTGAAACCCAGAGGCAGCCCCTCAAATGGGTCTTTAGGGTGGTTTTCCAACCCTTTACAAAGCGCTTTCATTCTGTCCCCAACTCTGTACCAATCAGCCCAATTCAGAAACTCATCCAGACCCTCTCTCGTCACGTACCTGAAATCTCCCTCCACGTTCATAATCTCGTGGTTCCCGTGCATGGTGATCAACCTGCCGCCGCATCTGGCCGCTTCCCGTCTCAGCTTCTCCAGGAAATACAGGATTTTGATCTCGTCGCCGCCGCGGTCCAGCACGTCGCCCACCTGGACCACCGTGGCCGACCCTCCGACCCACTTGTCCGACCGATCGATCAGATTGGCGAGGCGCAGTGATTGCTTGGTCTTGTCGAGGTCGCCGTGGACATCGCCGATCGCGATCAGACGGTCCTGCGGTGGGTAGAAGGTTTGCAAGGGCGGCTGCGGCGGCGGAGTAGTAGTGGCGTCGGTGTAATTTTGGGCAAGTGGAATGGGGTTTTCGGGTAAGAGGAAATGTCCGCTGACCGTGAAGTCGACGAAGGTGTCGACGAAAGAGGTGAGGAGAGACGGAACGTCTTTGCATGACTCTGATGCTGAGCTCTTCTTCGCTTTCAGGTCTCCCATTCTCTCCTCTCTCTCTTTAACTCTCTCTGCAATGAAGGGCTGCACCAGTTTCAATTTTAATGGGATGGGTTGCTTTTGAACAAGAAAATTGAGACTAGTAAACACTCGATTATTTCATTGATCAAGTCTATTTTTTTATTTTTTTTAATACAAGCCGGAAATTATAAACTAGAACTTCTAATACATGATCCGACCCTAAACCATGTTTGCCATGCGTTGCATTATATTTTTTAGTGTTTGGCATGCGTTGCAAATTATTTGACGTCTCATGGCTGTGTGAAGCTTCTTTCGTTTGATCTTCCCATGTTATAGAATTACCGTAGGTTTGTAAAGCGAGTGAAAATCTAATCATATATATGGTTCATTATACCAAAAACTAAAGATGAATATTACACGCTGTAGTAGTTCCTTGCCAGTTTTGTCACATTGCTAATGTTCTACCAAAGTTTCTACATGTTAGCTAATTGTTAATTTGGGCAAAATCCATAGACAAGGTAGGGGGCTCTTTCTTCCCCCAACTCTCTACATGCATAAAGCCAGAAAATGGAGTGAAGGAAACTCTCTGGACTGTCCTGCTTTCCGCGTGGTTCATTGGTTTAATTATTGTTAATTTTATGTGTTATCGATCACGTCACTGAACAACAACTTACTGGAAGGCCGAGTGCCAGAGCAGCTATAGTCCATTGGAGTGCACGGCGGTGCTATTGAGTGTGTCATAGTTCAGTTTGATCTTCTTCATTGCACCATTTTGTTTTAATCTTGATAAAGCTGTGGGTTGTCGCTACTTGGTTGTATATATGGTTGATGTTCTGTATGACTGGCCAAACGAGGCCAACGTACGCTCACCTTCTCTGGCTTTGGGAGGTCAACATGAACACCACGTACGTACACCTCTTCGTTAAAAGAGGACTGAGCTGCAACCCTTGGTCTAGGAGTTACAAGATCTTTCCCTTGCTGGAGTTGTATATCTTGTTTAACCATTGAAGTGCTCTTTCTTTTCGACATCCCCTATGGGAACAAAGGTTTGGGCATCACTTGCCTGATTGTCCTTTGTTTTGGAAAAAAATGGAGGCTTATCTACGAAGGGAAAAATTGCATGCAGTAGGCATATCTTGTGATGTTATCTTCTGTTTGATGTTGTTGGTGCTGTACATACATAATCTGTGTCCGAAGGCGTAGGAATGATTAGGACCTCGGCTTTCCTCATGACTTAATGCGTTAGTATGATTTGCAGTGAGCAAAAATTTGCCAATAAACTTATTTTATTATTGATCATATCTGTATATATGTTTCTTTTCGGAATAAAAACCTTTATATAACCTCTTTCAAGCTTTTTCTTGTCTCTTTCAATTTACCATTACCGACCGGCCAATTTCTTGTAAGTTGAGAATCTATCATTTTCTTTTGGTCTCTTATTAGACAAGAATTGCAAGCAGATTAAAGACAAACAAACAGCTTTTCACTGGCTGCTATTTTCCCTCTCAAGATGTTTCATAGATGCACATATCCAGTCATTTTGCTTATTTGCCTATTCACAACTCAGTATAGCGCCATAGCGGCCTGATCAGTTTGGTTAAATTCTTGTCAACTGTGTGCAATTATATTGTTTGATGTGGATTATCAATTTTTGTTGGATCATCTAGTTGTAATGAATGTTAACTTGTCACTAGTTACGATTCTAGTTTTTGTAGACTTCTTCATACATCTGCAGTTTCAAACTAAACAGAAACAGCTTTTATGTAACGGGAATGAGGTTTTACAAGTTCCTGGATGAATCATTGAAATGTGAATTTATGAGCCTGTTCAGTTTGGTTGAACTCTTTTCCAAGGTCCTCCTCATTTCCAAGAAGAGATCGTTTATGGGGATAACCAATTTTTCTTCAATTATCTAGTATGGACTTTTAACCCATATCATTCAGCTTATTAGAGAAGCCAGCTAATCAGATTGTTGTCAAGTGTAATGCTAGGCATTTTTGTCTAATTAGAACATGCATCAATTGACGGATCGATCTTCCTTTTTTTCTTTTGAGATAGGGCTCTTTTTGCAGCACTTGGTGCTAAGACAAACAGGTACCATAGACAGAACTCACAGAAGTCCATAGCTGTTCTTAAAATGGAGAGCCAAAATGCCAAGGCTGATCTACAACCTTTACAAACTCCCCGAGGGAAGTGGATCGACATTGTTAACATTCATTCCACTTATCAAGAAGGTGGGCTTGATTGTGTTTGCACAAATTTCTCAATCAAGATAAACAACGGCACATTCTGCTCCTGATCGAACTTGTTGGATTCATGGTTTTTGCATTTTTGAACAATTTGTTCGATCAGGCACAAGGTCCTCTGAAGCAGTAATCTGCACAAAGGCAATGCTTCTGAAATTTTTTTATCGACGAAAGAAATGCACAAGGCCCCAGCCATATTATACCAACAGTTTGCAGCCTTGATGCATATACTGATGTAAATTTATTGTTGACTGCATGGACTGCAACATACCAGCATTGTTTCAATGAATCCTTGTCCAAATTTTTTCCCCACATTATTCATTCAGTCAATCATGGATTAGTATTCACCTGAAATGTGTCTTTTTGTAGTGGATTTTTTTGGCTTGTTATCAACATACCTTCTCCTGATTTCAGAATATATTTGTGAAGAATGCTTTTTGTTTTCTTTTCTACCATTTTGGTATACTGTGCTACTGTTATATCCACTTGCAAGTTACTCCATTAAAACCGATATGCAATGAGCTATCTCCTGGTTAATTTTCTTTTGGTAAATGAATGAATGAGCTAACCAAGGGGGCTGGGGCCAAGCCCAAAGTGCAAATAGAAACAGAAGCAATTTGTAGAAACTAATCAAGTAACCAGCAATGCAAAACAATCATCAAAGGGGAGATTGCAATCGAAGGCTTGAAACCGTTAGAGCAAAGACGACCTCGAACAGTATTCAAGACCAAACTGATAGTGACAATGGGGGGAGTTCACCTTTCCTCCATCTGTAGCTATAGTAAGTGGAAGTAGTTTTCACTACAGGCCTCACGGATTACATTCATGCTTCACTCACTCCAAACGATCCCGGCCTTTGACCAAAAGAATTACAAACAAAAAAAGGGTCTAGGCCTGGGCAGATTAGGCTTGGGCCTATGGCCACCGACTCAATGAGACTTAAGAAATCTGTACATAAAATGGAGTCATATCTGTCCACAGATTATGTTAAAAGACTTTTATGAAAAAGTATATTGTTGCTCAACGAATTATATGTTGGCAAAATCTCTAATAGTAAAAGATGAAAAGATCGACAGTAGGCCTCCCGTGAAAAAATGATACATTTCTCCACAGTTTTTATCGGTTAAAATAAAAAGAAATTTGACACATCTTTAGCGTTATGGATTTGTTTGGCAAAAAATTCATAAATTCTAAGATTGTTCTCTCACTCAAAGAAAAGACTTTTTACTATAGTATTGTAGAAACACACAACGGGCCGGGTCATATTTATGTGGGAAGAAAATTTATTTGTGGACAAATATCTCTTTGCATTAGGTGAAGAAACATCAACTTTTGTTTTTTTCTTTTGCTTAACGTGATAGAATTTTTCACTTTTGTTTGTAAAAATTAGAGGAGGCTTAGATTATCTCCCCATCATAATCCACAGTTTTATTGTATAGATGGTGACAGCTTAGATAGAAGATGAGTTCCCAAGGTGTGAGATTAATTAATTAATTAGCTGCCATGTTTAATACAATAATGCTAATTAGTTTGACAAAATTGCAAGAGTCAGTGGGTAGGAGCAGCACATAATACTATTTGTTTGAATCAGAAGCAAACCAGACCCGGTCGCTGTGAAACAATTAGGACTATTAACAATCCGATTTCATAGACTTGTCCAACAAACTACATGATCTCATCTCTACAGCTCACCTTCCCTATCACGTTGCAAATTGCAGCGATATTTTACGATTTTTCAGCAGCAATGATATTTTAGAATGAAGGAATCTCTCATGGTTTCCCACATGATTTGTGACTAATTGTCAAAAACTAAATTAGTTAACTGCATAATAATCACCTGTACGTGACCTCTGATTCTTTTGAATGAGAATATGAGATCGATGATTAGACAATTAGCGTAACATAATCGCTCGCAGTTTGCAAATTAGGTCAAGATTAGTGACAGATTAATCGCACGTTGTCATGCATGAACCACCGTACCATGAGTCTCTTTCAGACTTTTAGTCTCTGTTTCTGGGGGTCTTGCTTCTGCTTCTGCTTCTGCAGAAGATCGAATATGAATGATCCATCTTCATCTGATCGAGCAACAGAGCAACCACTTAAAATAGTATTAGAGATGGAATTTGTACATCTATGGTACGTGATTAATTAACTTCTTAATTAAGCTTGATGCATGTAATTTTTCACGGCCTTCTGACTTTGTCAACTGGAATGATGAATCAAACCGAACAATGCCGAATTATGTGGTTTACAAGTGAGTACAATAACATTGAGGCTTTGACTTTGGACTAGGGCAAAATGAGACATGGAAACCATAGTTGACCTTTTGCTTTAATACAAACTACAAAGTGTACTGATAAGACTTTGAACCTCTGGATTTTAATAAAGAGTTGGGGAGTGATATTTCCACATCCAACCACTATTCTGCAGAAGAATCAGACCCTCTGAATCAGTATGCCCTTTTGATTTTTGACTATGAATTTGGACTTTTGATTCAGTAACATAAACAAACAAAAGTAAACGTACCTTGAGTAAAAATATGCACCACTAATCCAAAAGAAAATTAAGCAGGTTGCATGTAATGGATGTTGTTTCAATTTACGTACTACTATACACCCAATTGTACGTTATGAATTAGAGAAAATTCAATCCGTTTTAAACTTTTAATGGGTTGTGATCCATTATCTGAAAACATACCATGAACTTCTTGTTGGAGAATGGAAAATAAATCGGACGAATTTTTCAAGAGCAACTAGATTCAAACTACATAAACCATATTAAACTAGGGTTCCAATCCCTCTCTCCTTTTACCCGGCGAATAGGTTTGTTTCATTTCTTTATTTCTTTATTTTTTTTTTTTTAATTTGTCCAGCTAAGAAGCAGTTAAACAAAATGAACAAGTTTAAATTGATGTAACATGAAATCTATTAGTATTATCCAGTAATAAAGAATATATATTGAACCATATAGAATAAAAAAAACAAACCAACAGAGAATAACCAAGAATTTTATGTACCAACTAATTAACAAGGTAAGAAAACACTACTAAAAAGCCTGTAGTATAATACCCCTGGTTTAATGTAATATAATGCTACTCTTAGATTAGGTTTTACCTAATCTTACATGAAACCCATCGCCACTTACATCACCCCCAGTTATTGACCCCTCAGATGCTCATAAGCCTCCTCTCCTCTAATTCTTTTATGATCAAAGGCTAATGTAACTTGCATGTTGACTACCAAAGCTAATATATATAGATAATTAATCATGTATAAAAAAATTAAAACTTCATACTCTAATGCCAGTTGTCACCATGCACATATCTCATTGAGTCATATCTGATCCAACTTCAATAAATAGTTGATTAGTCTCCTCTAATTACCGTGCTAATTGAATATGGACTCCTCCAATCAGTCTATGCTTATTACTAAGATGCTAAACTAAGAAATCACATAAATATTTTTCGTTGACTTGGTTGACCTCGTATTGTGCTATTTTCTGACGAACGATTATATTTTTTCAATAATATGACCTCACCCACATAATTTGCCAAGTGTGAATTTGTTAATCTTATATAATTGGTAATAACAATATATCGGAAGGTGGCTAGTTGGCATTTGGCAAAGGCATGGGGCAGGGGGATGACGTAGGTTTTGAGTAAGATAGATAAATGCTTATCTGCAACATAAGCAAACAAAACCACAAATCAATCTCATTGGGTCATTGCAAATTTGGTCCTATTTGGAAATGCTAGCCAACCACACCACCCAAGTGGCACATCCTAATTTGACTATTTTAAATATGCGTGCCATGTCGGCAACATAACTTCATAGTTCTTAACACGGACAATTTGTCAATACCATGGAAATCTATTTTGCAATTCCTTTCTTCATTAACAACATCAAAGGACCCGCTATCCCTATTTAGTATCATTTTGGATTTTATGCTTGTGGTTCTAATTTTTCTGAAATTATTTTATATTTTTCGTCATGTAGAATATGTTGTTGAAGTTTTTATTAAATTACATAACGTGTAACATACGTAAATATAAATAAAATGACGGTTGAAAATGAAAACACAATTAGGATCCATCCACGTTTTCAAGTTTTGGATGGGAAATTAATGTGAAGAAGCTTTTGAAGAGTCAAAGTAAACTATATAACATGAAACAAACAACATTAATCAGTTGCACACCAAATAACGTTTGAAGAGGAAAATTGAGAGTAGTAGACACTCAATTATTTCATTGATTAAGTCAAATTAATGAGACCCCATATATACTGCCTGGATTCAATTAGTGGGTCAAGATCAAAACACTTGATGTACACTCTATCTAGAAGGGGCAGAATATTTGTAACCAAAAAAAAAAAGGGTCAGAATATTACACCCTAGTAGTGGTACTATTATAAAACCCAAGCTATTAGAGAGACCCATTTGATGAAATTGTGGCTAAGCTAGCTAATGTGAACTCGAGCATAGTGGAGCTGGACTGGCTAGGGGAACAGCCAATTGAAGTAAACAACAGTACTGTTCCTTATCTACTCAATGAGTAATATATGGACCCCCTAATAAAGAAGACTTTGTGCTCTCAACCAATGGGAGGAGTTATGTGGCACACAGGGTCTTGTAGGACCAGTGGGAATTGGTTGGTATTGGTATTGTGGTCAATAAAAGCAACTTATAGACTTCTTGTACAACTACTACTTTACATCTAGTGGCTCAACTAGTAGTGATGGATGGAGAGATCATTATTGGTTGAGAGCTTCCAAACAATACCTGTTGCCCTAGTTGTATAATTTGGTTAAGATAATTTGGAGCTCCCATCCAAAACAGAAAGAAAGAAACATGAAGAGAATCTTCTATGATTTGATGAACAACAATCACACTCTAAGGTCTAGACTTGTAAAGCTTACTTTGACCCATTCAATTTCTTTCTCCCAGTAGTTTTTTAATTTATGCGCTGGACTTGTGGGTTGATTTCACCCATTGTTTGATTTTATGGGTCATCACTATTATTGTGACTGTGATACCAACCTCAATCATATTCCTCAATTCAAAAAGTTTGAAAAGTAATCCTTAATAATTTGGAAAATTATAGGTTCTAGAAAAAAGAATTAATGCATGCATATACATGTGCATGTTTATTGATAGCATACAAGGTGTAATTCACACTTTGCTTGTTACATTTTTACATGAATGTCATGAAGAAGTTTACCATATATCATTCTATGAGCCTAGATGATTTCAAGGGTTTATAGATCTTGCTTCCATATGCAAGCTCTTACCAAAAAAACCAAGGGATGTTCATGGACGAACTTGAGACACCAGGCATTTGCCAAATCCTCACTCCAACTATTAAATAAGCAACGGAAATCATTACGATTGCTAGTCAAATTTAGGATTTAGAACTTGCTGAGAAATGACATTAAAACTACCTTTCTTAAACACGAGAACCCTGGAGAAAAGTCTAATTATATATCCCACAAGTGACCCTACATTTCATTAACTTGTAAACCTTGAAAAATATGACTAACTATATATTTACTAAGGTCTCGTTTGGTTCACCGAAAGGAAATTAATTCGTTTGTCTTTCTCATGGGAAGAAAAATGAAATTTCCTAACAACTTTAAATTCCGATGTTTGGTAACCTAAAGAAAGTTATCAGAAAAGTTGTTAAAAAGCTTGTAAATAATATAATAAAATAATATATTGTGAGTAATAAATACAATGAATGAATGGTGGAAAGTGATTTTATTTGAGATTTGGAATGAACCACTTTTCCACTTATTTTTTATTCGTTCAGGAAATGATTTCTTTTCATTTTGCATCTCAAATACAAGAAATTAATAAATTTCATTTTCTGATTTGTGAGCTAAACGCGGCTTAAGATTAATTAAAAAGATCGATGCATGATCGAGTAAGAAGTAGTAGAGTTGAGTGGGTGATACGATCACGTGGTTGGACCTGGAATGACGGTTCATTGTCCACATCAGTAGGAGAATCAAGCAGCGGTCAAGGATATCATAATATTACCCGCTCATGTTCACGTTCTAATTAATATTTTCATAATTAACATGAAACTAATTTCTTTGCGCGTGAACAGAAGAAGAAAAAGATGGAAGAAACAAGTTGGAAGATAAGAAGCGAACAACTAAATAATGCAAATAATAGCGTGTTGTTGACGCAGCAGAAAATTCCACCCAACCTAATTATAGGGCTAATAGAATTTAAATTACCAGTTTGGTTCATGATATATATTACTGTTTCTGTTTCTCACAATTAGGGCAAATTGCCATATAAAATAGACCACCAGTGGTCCAGCTGATCGAGATGAGCCGAGCTCATTCCACCGCGTGGGGCAACTGGTAGTGCACTTCACCTTGGTAAGGAAATACTTTTGAAGGTGTAGTTTGTCTGCTTATGATACCGACTTAATTGTTTGTATGTTCATATATCGTTTTTGTCTTTGAACATAGAACTTCACATAAAAGTTTGGCTTCATTTAGAAGAACCAACCTTTCGCTAGTTTTTCGTTCAAATTTTGCATGAAGATCTTAAAGTTTTTCAGCCATTGAACCCTATTGGCTTTAAGGGTATCGAATTTAGCATATTTCAAGATTAAGATGTGCATTTCGGTATAGTAACAATGTACCTTGATTTTTATTACGGGTTCAAATACAATTTTAAGAAATTCACGTAAGCAATTTGTCATCAAAACTTGACCAATGATAGAGACAAAAATAAGCTATAGGTTAACAGAAAGAATATGAGGATTTGCACTTATCCCGCTCATGCTTTTGATTGGAATGGGTATAACTTATCAAGAAGTCCTTTAACTTCTTTTGTTAAAGATGAAGATCCGAACGATTTATCGGATATTACGATGAGAGTCACTTTTTTTGCATGTGAAGGTTGAACGGATTTGATAAAACAGAATCAAACGCCTAAACCTTTCCTCATTAACATTATCACTTGAATTCAATAATCAACAACAATATCTATCTTGATGCCTTAAATATCCTATATTTGTACCACCTAATTGATCACATGAATCTTTCCATGACCCAAAGAAATAGTTGATGACACAGATTCTTTTATCCATTTCCAACCTATCAAGACAAACATCTAATCACATTCCACAGTTTTCCTTTCCTACTTATTCTTTTAAAGAGCTACTACACATGATCAGATTCTTCACTTCTAAATAACATAAAGTTTGGCAAAGATACCCAAAAATTAAAATTAAAGTCAAGCTTGTAGGCGTTATAGTTCTTTTTTTTTGGTCAAAAAAAAAAATCTTGCGAAATATATATATTCTTAAGCTTATCTTCGTTTTTATATATATTTTGGGAACAAATGAATAAACTAACATGCATGTATATATCTTCCCCCAACGAGCATGATCCATATCAAAGATTCCCCCACAAATTTGTATTTCGTCATCGCTAACGTTAAAATTTACTTTCTCTCTTTTATATAAAGGGTTTGACATGGAACTTGTTGCAAGTGCGTTGGCGGCCGATGACGTGTCGTCTTCATCAACTTATTATAAAACCTCAGACAGAGCTGTATTAGAGGCTTATAAACTGCCACCATTAAACGTTGATATAGTACTCCTATTTAGATAATCGCAGAAGATGTGATTAGTCAGTTAATTACAAAACTATTAGCAACAGATAACACTCTGCTTTGGCATGCTTTTCATATTACTAGGCGGAGAACTAGGCACTAACCCAATTCGGATTAGTGACATGTGAAATAATCTTCGTCGTCACCACCGCCCACTATATATAGTAATTTTTGATTAATTAATCCCTAAACAGGATTATTTGAGATAAGGGTATGACACACAGTTGACAAGAAAGTGATTATTCTTTTAATGAATCTCTAATTTGTTTATTAAGACGACGGTGAAAAAGTTAAAGCACCTGAGTTGTGTCTTTATTAGTTTTTATTACACATATATACAATAGATCATGTTTTAAACTAAGGTGAAAATGATAGCTAAAGTTTATGCTAGCCACCTAAGAGATAACCATTAACCATGGTTATTTCAAAAATGGGGAAAGGCCAATGAGAGAGTTATAAACCCTAAAACCCACTTCAAAGAATTTGTTAATCAAGATTTGATGATGATTAAAGTGAGGAATTATTTTGTGGATATATATACCTTTGTGTCGTCAAATTAGGTTTTGCGGAGAGATTTAGACCAGTAAGAAGAGAGGTTGGTGGGGGGTCGAGCAAGTGATTCCAAAAAGATAACATTCTTAACCATAAACTTGATGGTCTAATAATTATGAGAACAGATCAAAGAAGGTATTACATAAAGTTGAAGATATGTGATGCACGTTTGTTACTATTTCTTTTTTGTACTTGGATTTATAATGCGCTTTAATCGTTGGATTTGATAGGTCATGACGTATATACAAAAACAATACTAATGTGGCAATCCGATGAATGATAATATGACCTGATCGTTTTGCAGATTTAATTTGATTATATTTCTTTTAGCTAATATTAATGGACATACAAAATCAAAATTTGTGTGATTTGTTGTCCATTTACCTGTTCCAATAACTTGACCACACACAGTCAATGTAAATCTTAAGGTCAATTGACTTTCAAATATGCATTTTTAATTTTTAAAACAATAAATATACTATTTATTAATTGTGTTACAAAGTTCATTATTCTTATTTACCATTATTATTAGTGTAACAATTGGCTAATGACATCACATACCATGTGTCAGTCTCTCTTAAAGGAGTCTACACCGTTTAGTGTTGTTGGATGAAACAGTTGTCAAATCACACTATTAGTTGTTTCGAGTCTATAATTTCATAATTATGATGGCATTTGATTTTTCAAGATACATTTGGTACAAAATCACTAGTGCTTTAAAAATATAAGTTACAATAAGTATAAAACTTAAAAACAAAGAGAACAAAGAGCAGGGCGAAACTAATTAACCTCATCTTAGAGTGACATTGGTCATAATCATAACTTTATTATTTTATAATCAAAAATAACAAATACGATCAACAACCAACAATCGTTTCCGCAAAGGAAATTTTTTTTTGCCCCGCTTCCTAGCCTCTACTAGATATCTCT
This sequence comes from Rosa x damascena, assembly GCA_001662545.1. NCBI lineage: Eukaryota > Viridiplantae > Streptophyta > Magnoliopsida > Rosales > Rosaceae > Rosa > Rosa x damascena. Next base: position 32,594 of record LYNE01001003.1, on the reverse strand, counting down.
AGAGAGTAGAGACTCTAGTACAAACAGGTGATGCAGTCCACCATGGCATATTCTATCATTTCTTGAGTTCCCACTTGTAAGGAGTGGCCTCAACACGAAGAAGAAAGATAGGGTTTCCGTATACGCTATACAAAATACCGTACGTACGTCCCCGTTTTTCCGAAAATCAAATATATATAAAAAAAAAACCCAAACCCCTAAAATTAAATATCAATTAATCCTTTATTACACGTAAACCCTAATCTCTGTCAAAGAAAAACCACAAAGTCTCCTTTACCCACCGTCTTCACCGCTCCTCGGTTTCGGTCTACTTGCATCCCCCGTGGGTCCCTTGAAGCAGACCGTGGACTCATCCGTACACAAAAAACCCCAAAAAATAAACAATACCAAGCTTTAAATATCCTAATTATTAGAGGACGAGTTCATCGCCGTCGGATTCCGCTGCTTCTGATCCGCAATCATAATCCGACGGCCGACGTCGCAGAGCTGTGTGCATGAACTTGTAATAGAACAAGGTAGGGGCTATGGTGCCCACTTGGAGGGAGAAATGTCAATGTTGGTTGCAAATAATGGATCTCCTTTTTTTATTTTTCTGTTTTTGGGGCCTTATTTGGAAATACTAAGTAAGGTTGAACCTGGCCAGGACAAGGCAGGAGAGCTGGGAAGGACGAATGAGGTGAAGCCAGGTAAGTGGAGAGAGGGGGGGGATTTCTTATTGGACGAGCTTAATTTATCCATCTCTGAGGAAAAATTGAATTCCAATGCCTATCCAATAACTCCATGTCCATATCCATCCTCTCCATTTAACTTTAGCCCCCACAACCCATCCTTGTGGAACTAACCCCTTCCTGAGGTCTGCGTCTCAAATCCTCAGTGTTTATCTACTTCGTAACTGGTCTACTAAAGCATACACCAATCATAGACTCGCTCACATTGCAAAATAAAGGAGTAGTTTCTATTTTTTGGTACATATACAAGTATACAACATTGCAATTTAGAACTAATTAGAAATTTCAATAAATTTTTAGTTCTGAAGCTGTCTGTGAGCATTTTTTTTTTTTAATCTTATGAGTTAATTTTATATTACGAAATTTTCTTTGGACTTGTAAAATAACATCAAGATCGCTTATTTTTATATTTCGAAGTACTATTGAATTTTTAAGGCAAAACATGACTTTCTGATCGACACGTATTTGGTGACGTTGTACTTAAATTTTAGAAACTGATATTATAATGCTCCAAATCGAGCAACGAAACTCAGAAACCAAAAGCTCTCTTGAATTCGCTAATCTAACAATTTCCGACTTCAAATTTTCATACTCCGGAACACGGAGGTTTGGTTTGGTGATAGTAGAAATATGAATGAGAGGAGATGGAGGCCATGCTGGATGAAGGGACAAGTCAGCAGCAAAGTTTCAGGGGGGATGAACACAACAAAAACACGGTCCATACTCATGTGAACCCCATCATCAACTTGAGCGGGACCCAGCTCACCATACACAACCCACAACCCACACATACTATATGAGCCTAAACTCCCAAATTACCACTTGTATTTCTATTTGATTTACCTTCACATTGAGCGCAAGAACCCATGAACCTTCCTACCCCCTCACCATGCCCTCCAATCTCTGGGTTGACCCACCAGACCCACATCCCCCATATCTCCACTTAAATTATTTTTATTCATTTTCCTACAAATATTAATTATTTTTATTATTATTATTAAACCCCCCCCTCAAACAAAAGCCAAATGAAAACCAAGGACCATGGCCACTTGGCCAGCACCTCCTATATATACTGAGTCTTCAAATCCCATTCCATCATAACAGAACACAGAACACATAAACGCACACTCTCTCTCTCTCCTCTCTCTATTGCCCACATCAATAGTCAATACCACCTTCTCTTATCCTCCTGCTCTTCTTCTTCTTCAGAAATTCAAATTGCAACTCAGAAACATGGATATAACAAGCAGCACAACAGATGAAAGCACAAGCAGTGAGCTCTCAATGTCAATTTCACCGCCTCCGAGACCAAACAACAAGCTCTCCTCTTCGCCGCCGCAGAGCCTCTGCCGCGTCGGCAGCGGCGCCAGCAGCGTCATTCTTGACTCCGAGAACGGAATCGAGGCCGAGTCCCGCAAGCTCCAGTCCTCCAAGTACAAAGGCGTGGTCCCCCAGCCCAACGGCCGCTGGGGCGCTCAGATTTACGAGAAGCACCAGCGCGTCTGGCTGGGCACCTTCAACGAGGAGGACGAGGCCGCCCGGGCATACGACGTCGCGGCCCAGCGCTTTCGTGGCCGCGACGCCGTAACTAACTTCAAACCCCTAGCAGAGTCTACCGACAACGACGACGACGAAATCGAGGCAGCTTTCCTCAACTCCCACTCCAAGTCCGAAATCGTCGACATGCTGAGGAAGCACACTTACAATGACGAGCTGGAGCAGAGCAAGCGCAACTTGGGATTCGACGCCAACGGCAAGCGGCGGCCACGGGGCGAGAGCGGCCCAATGGGCCCGGACAGGGCCGCTAAGGCGCGTGAACAGCTTTTCGAGAAAGCTGTCACGCCCAGCGACGTGGGCAAGCTGAACCGGCTGGTCATCCCCAAGCAACACGCCGAGAAGCACTTTCCGCTGCAGAACGGAAGCACGTGCAAGGGCGTGTTGCTAAACTTCGAGGACGTCGGCGGCAAAGTGTGGCGGTTCCGGTACTCCTACTGGAACAGCAGCCAGAGCTACGTGTTGACCAAAGGGTGGAGCCGCTTCGTGAAGGAGAAGAATCTCAAGGCCGGCGACATTGTGAGTTTCCAGAGGTCGACCGGGCCGGACAAGCAACTTTATATAGATTGGAAGGCAAGGAGCACCGGACCGAACCCGGTTCAGTCCGGCCCGGTTCAGATGGTCCGGCTATTCGGGGTCAACATTTTCAAAATACCTGGGAGTGGCTCCCCTGGTGTGGACGCTCCTATTGGCTGCAATGCTTTGGGGAAGAGAATGAGGGAGATTGAATTGTTGGAATTAGAATTTAGCAAGAAACCAAGGATAATTGGAGCTTTGTAACATTTTTCTTCTTTTTTTTATAAATTTTTTGTAATTTTTTGTTCCTTAGTAGTTTGTGAAGGGGAAGGAGTTGGAGGACGGAGATGGGGAGGTGTAGTTGCAAGTTGCAAAAGGTGAAGTTGTATATTACATGACCATAAAAAAGCTGAAGAAAGCAAAAGCTTTCATTTGAAGTTTTTACAAAATTTTCTCCAAAGGAGGACTTTAACTGTCAATTTGATATTGTTCAACCTGTTTCTCTTGTTGGTGTAGGTGTTCTTATGTTATGGTTTTCCAAAACATTATAGATTATTTCTCTTTGTTCATCAACTGATGTATGTTTGAGAAGGGAATGTATGGAAGGTTTTCTAAAACATTATAACTTTTGCTCCTGCTAAAAAAGTTAGGCCTATAAAAGTTTGGCTTCATTTGTCAAACGCTAATAATGAACATTTTATCGATCATCATAAGATTATTCGGGATGGCAAATTATTGATTTTTGAATAGACAAACAAATCATTTTGAATCGTTCTTGATTGGTCCCATGAAAACTTAATACTTTAAAATAGTGAAAATTGAAATTGAAACTTTATTCGTTTAAAATTGTTTTTGTTTTCTTTAAAAAATCGAGTCTGTTCCATTATTCTGATTAGATAGAAGTTCCAGACACTAAGTATACAACATACAGATGGTTAACCATGCAAAGCTGGAAGTAGATATGAATTAGAGATCTTCTAAATAGATCTCGGCTCGTTACAATGTAACGTCGGCTCAAGGGTACAATTAAATCGAAGGCAGGATATTTGGAAGGCAACAATACCCATTAAGAATCCAATTGCATGATGTCTAAAAAGATCATTGTGGTGGGGTAGATATCAAGCATGAGATATGGAGCTGAATACGAAAGGAGTCTAACATTAAAAGAGCATGATCAGATTCAATATCCAGTATGAACTTGTGGGTGCGTCTCAATACAAATAGAAATTAATCAAAACACACCCCCCGAGCCCTCATAACTTCATATTCATGTCCAAAATCCATGTGTTCAGGCCTAGGAGACAAACAGATACATGTACCAGATCTTTCACTATATAATGTGACAGCACAGATCATGATTATGTTCTCAGATTCACAAACCCGACCCGACGATAATGAACAAATCATGCAAGCGATAATCGTAGATTAAGTCTTCGTGTTATAATAATTAATTAGCTGCACGCAGACTATAGACTGAGACTAGCTCATTGCTCATGGTGGCAAATAAGAAAAGATCAAAATGGTGCAGTAGTACTTGTGTGAATTATTAAACGGACCAAATTAGTATATCACATGCACCAGTTTCAACAATTCTAAATATGAATGGTCAATATATGCATTCCCAGGAGATAGTGCCTCGATGGGTATTGTACGTACTCCTATTTCTATAATATATCATTGTCTCAGGCTTAAAAACCACACAAGATGATTGACTTTTCGGAATTAATATTTGACGAGTTCAATGCAGAAGACTTTCGTACTTGTACAGAAAAAGAAATATTAGGATATAATTACAAATTATATATTACTTAATTACTTGTTGCTTAGCTTAATTAGTTAATGTATTATATGCATGGTTCCTCGTAACTTCCTCATAGCCATAGTTGCAAATATTTCTGATTATGTGAATGAATATACAACCTACACCAGTGTCATGGTTGCTAGATATATCACAATCGAGATGCTTAATTTAAATTTAGTGTTTTTATTTTATTTTATTTTTTTATCAAAATGGGAATGCATTCATCCTCAATAAAGAATTACATCAAAAAGTATAGTGGTCTCATCAAACCCTACAAAACCAGAGGAAAGAGTACCACACTCCATATCAAAAACTCAATGACTTAAATCGTCGACTAGAATTGGATTTAGCCAATCTGGTGTCATTCTCCACCAATAGGTAGGGAACGACATAGATAGGCCAGCTCTGGCCACACAATGAGCAGGCTTATTACCCTCTCTAAGGACATAACCCCAACTACAAGACTTAAAATGACTCAAAAGTACCTTGGCTTCCTTTACTAATGCTCCATCCAGGCTGAAATCCTCCTGTGGAGAGTTAAGAGCCGTAAAAATGTTATGAGCATCTTTCTATCTCCAAGTGTGAAAACCCCGCTTGAAGACAAAAATGCAACCCATTTATTAAGGCTAAAAACTCACAAGTTTGCAGGCTCAAGTAACTAATCCCTAGTACTGCCAGTACGGGAGAGGATCCCCTCCTAACCTGCCTAACCTTTTCATTGGATTTTGACATGTGGCTATAGTGAATCTAATGGTCTACAACAATTTTCATTTTTTTTTTCTGTCCGTCCTACTCTTCTCTTCCTTTACGCCTGAAGTCTCTCTCTCTCTCTCCAGTTCTTCTTCTTCTTCTACCCAAATTTTGCAAAATCCCATGAATTATATTCAAATATAGCAATACCCATATCCTTAATTGTCTTTCATTGAAAATTAGAGGTGGGAACAGTCATAATCCTATCTCAATTTAAGATCAATTTGAGACAGAGAACACGGCAAGCTCCTTCATACTATGCCAAAGAGAAATTTGAGGGCGAGATGAATTGAGGCATGAGGGAGGAAGAAGAGTATCAAGCAAAGGAAGAGTGACATTTAGCAGGCATGATCTTAGTATATAAACCCAGATTCCTCCTTTTCTTCTCCTCTTAATCCATTAACATGAACCCATATGGAAACAAAGAATGATGGAACTTAAAAATTTCTGTTTTGAGAATAGATGGAATTGAAGATTTGAAGCATAAAAAATTGTATTCATGAGGGAGACACAAGATCTGGAAAACTGGCAAAGAAGAAACAAAAAAGGGGAAGAGGAAGGGAAGAGAGAGCTCGAGAGAGAGGTGTCTGATTTGTTTTTTGCCTCAGCAGGGATTAAAAAAATAATAATAAATAAATATTTATGAAAATCAATATATGCCATTGGATGTTGTTATACACACATGTCACTCTGTTATAAAAATGTTAGGCAGATTAGGAGGGGAATAGCTTAGGAGAGGATCCTCTCCCCTGCCAGTACACCAATGCAGGCCCCCTCCTCATTCATTTAGTGTTGATATATAATTTGTGTGAGATTAATATATATTTGAATTGATCGTACTTTCAAACAATGGGGACTGGTGGTGTTGTGGTGGTTAATTAATCACGGTTAGGTTTAGATCAAAATGATGGAAGACAAATTAACTCGGATTTAGAAGTTTTTAATTGAATCTAGCTATAGATCGAGGTGTGAGTGACCGAATTAATTTCTCAATCTGACTAGAAGAACACTACTAAATTCGAAACACATATCTAACTAGCTTTACAGTTTAACACCACATTGAACAAATTTACGAGAATAGTATGAAAGACATCATGACAGGAAACAATGAATGTGTCCTTACACAGAATCCGTGAAGTATCTAAAATTTATTCCCATCACGATCAAAATACCGACCAATCGATACATGATTCTCATTTCTCACACAGTCGCATAAGCAGCATGCGTCGCCTTGATGATTGTTTCTTGCGAATTCTGTTTTACGATCACTTTGCCGTCATAATCTTGCATAACGTTCTTCTATGTTATTCCAAAAGATCATATCAAGGGAATTAGGTTAGGCTCATGATGACTGACTTGGTCCACCCGCAGAGGGGCCAGCTGGAGATCGAGCCAGCTAGATTCTTTCGAGGATTAATCTCCAAGATGGTACGTGACAATAATAAAATCTAGCTCGCTTGGTTTCCCTAATTTGGTCGATGATCCTTGTACGTTTTGTCTCTCGGTCTCAGCAGCAACAGCTTGCTACATCAATGAAATAGTACCACGCACGCAGCTGTAGTACGTAAGATATATCTGCGTCCATATAATTCACATGCACTCAGAGTTGATCAGCTTTCATATTCATATGGGTAATATGATTGAGTTTCGTGTTGAATTACTTTTCCTCTCTTTCACTCACCGACTTGGATAATAATCATAATATGAAGGCATAGGCTTTGCAGGTAGCAGAAGAATCTTAAAGACTTTAAGCTAAAGCTGCTCAGACCAGTACTTACTACCGGTTAAAACGTCGACGTTGTGGCATGGCATCCATGTTTCAGTTTTGACTAAGCGTACCTGGTGTCGGTGTCGGATAATATCGTCATTTATATGAACACAGATTGTCCAAGTTTAGCTATTGGTTGTAAGTCTCTCTTAATTAGACTCTACGTTTCTTGGTTAACTGTTTCTTTATTTTCTCCTTTGAATAGGTCATTGTCGTGATGTTGATCTCCTAGTCTTGACTCGCTCAAAGTCTCATCCCTGTGTAGCAAAATACCACACACACACACACACTTCCGTACATCCAAATTAATCTATATTATGTACATACGTAGACATTAATATCTATATGTTTTGCAACTGAGATTAACTTAGAAAACTAAAACACACATCTTAACTTTTGAATTGTTCTTGATGATGGTTTTTAATGAACAATTTTTAGGTTCACCCCTTGGATGAATGAGCATATTCACCATCTCTTGCGATTGAGGCATAATAACTTTATAATTTTCTAATCCGGCCATTCATGTTGTATAACGTAACACAAATATTAGCTATGTAAAAAACCAATCAAATTGAAGACCTTTTAGTTATTCATTTATATGAAATACATGGATAGTTTATCATAATAGTAGTAAGTGTTGTTAGAACCATCCATTTTTTTTATTCAATTAGATAATTAAACGATTTCTGATTCGATTGATTTTTTATAGAGATGATCTCTAAAATCTTATTTAAGATATGGACCGTTGGATTATAAATTTATTAAGTAAGAGTATGTTAATCGACAATGAGAGTGAATATGCTCGTTCACCCTAGAGATGAACCTAAGAATTGTTCGTTTTTAATTACCTTCTTATAGTAAGATTGTTAGGAAGTTGTGTAACTCGATCGTAAATGGAATTAAGCCTTCATTCACTCTTGAAGGCATATTCTTAGTACTAAATGTGTGCCCTCTTATCAGAACTAAATATCCCTCAAGTTATGTTAGAGACGTCGACATGGCAATGGTGTGGTTCATATGAATGTATGATAGAGAGGTTTACAATCCGTGCAAGATGCTTTTTAAAAAAAAAATTTAGTCAGAGGATTAATTGGCTCGTGTTTTGTATTGATCAAGACGGCTTTGATAATTTAAAAGCAAAAGTGAGGATTAATTTCATCACAGCCAAGAACTCGACAAACCAGCTAAAAAAATTTTCTGGCCCCTCTAATTATCAGATTTCGGTTTCATCTCTGTTCTAATCTGCCTACCAATAACACTTGCGTGAGGTTGAGCCTTCGAGTTTTATTGGGCCATCGTCGTCTTGTTTAAACAATCTAGCAATCTCCCACGTCCCCTATGTCTGGATCATTGGATTGGCAATCACCATTTCATTTATCTGATCCTAACAAATTCAAACCTATGGGAAGAAAGGAGGACTCGTCTCTTCCTCAAAATTGGGCCTCTACCTTTAATATGATGGGCCAATGAAGCCCAGTATAATCTAAAGCCCGCAGCTCTCACCAGAAAGCAAATCCAAATCTCTCAAAAAAAACAGAATTCTAATTCCATTATCCTCACTCCCTCCTCCACTCTCTCTCGGCGTAGAGAGAATGGCCGCCGTCGCCGGTCTGCAACTCTCAGCTCCGGTCCACGGCCAGGTCGTACTAAGCTCAGCCAAGTCAACTCTCTTCATGGCGACCCCGCTCACATTTCCACTCTCCACTCCCTCCGGTTTGTCTCTGTTCCCTTTCACACTTTTCACCACCACCGCCACCTCATCAAATCCTCTTTCTCCTTTTGAATTTCCTCCGTTTTGGTCCTTAATCGCCGTTTATGTGTTGTCTATATCCAGGAAGGGCGTCGTTTTCTCGGAAACAACTCGTCGTTTTTGCTCGGAGGCTTTCAGGCTTGGAAGAGGCCATGAGAATCAAAAGGTACTCACCGTTTGCTTTTTTTTGGTTCTAGGTTTCTGATTCATCAAAACTCTAGTTCATTGCAAAGTAGATAAGTAACAGTCTATTTGGTGTTGCGAAAATTCGAATAGAGTAGCCTGTAACAGTCACCTGAGTAGCAATTTGATACTTTTTAAGTGTTATAAGTTCGAAAGTAGAGTTGAAATATGATAGTGTGTTAGGTATATACATGAATGAAGCCATGATATAAAGCGTTTCATTCGAATTCACTCATTAATATTGATAATTGATGCTAAGAATGTTTGTCAATGATCTTAGTTGGCCTTGTTGGTTGATTGTTTGATACTGTGTAGATTACGCGAGAGTCAAGTTACGACAAAGGTTAGAAGAACGGTGCCATTGAGGCGTGGAAGAGTGTCACCGACACTTCCTGTTCCAGATGACATTCCGAGGCCTCCTTATGCAGCTACATCTGTACTGCCAGAAATTGCCAGTGACTATCAATTTCCTGGTTCTGAAGGCATTGCTGCCATGAGAGCTGCATGTGAACTTGCTGCTCGTGTCTTAGACAATGCAGGGAAGTTAGTTAGGGTGAGTTTGTGAACTAATAATGGTTAATATTTTGGCCTCTAGGTAGTCTCACTATGCTGAGTTTA
>LYNE01001002.1:71290-89200 GCA_001662545.1 Rosa x damascena | reverse complement strand
TTATTATTCATGTTTCGGACTTTGAATTGATTATTCAAAATTCGGGGCGTGACAACTTCCAAATTTGATAGTTAAACCTCTAACTTTTTTTAATTATTAGGGAAAATTTTTCGAACAGTACCTGAACTAAAGGGTGAATTAACATGCCTCACTTTACACTAACTACACTTTGATACCTGGACTATAAAACCCGACTACATTTAAATACACGCCATTAATAACTCCGTTAATCTTATGTCATTATTCAATTTTTAGAGGGTAGTTTGGTATTTTCACACACTCTCTCTCTCTCTCAATTCGATTTCCACTGGGAGATCCCATTTTGACCCAGAATTTACAGTAGACCCAGCCATGGAGGAAAAGTTGTTGCCAAGACCCCTTGAGCTGAGGTTGTGTAGTTGCTAGTGTGAATTCTCAAGCTGGGCAAATGTCGAGAGCCTAGAGCCCATTGGGGAGATTGGCTCCACGCTCCTAGGTAACATCCTTCCAGGAGATTGAACTCCAAATTGAGTCTGTAAAAGAGGATGATCAACATTTTTGGGTGACATACCATTGGTATTTATGGGCGATAACATGCTCTGCTGTTGTTGAAATTGATTTAGTATAGTTGCTTTATGGGTAGGTGAGAAAAAAAGAAGCAGCTATATGGTCTGAAATCAAGGTGAAGAGAAGAATTCAGCAGAAAATAGCTCTCAAGCGGCTTACTAGTTGTGGAGAAGATCTAGGCAACTGGGCAGTCTTCGTTTGCTATCTTCGAATCCCTTTCTGTTTTGTTGAATTTTGAAGCCGATGATATACCACTGAAGAACTTATGAAACAGCTCCTCTATAGTAGCCCACCCAAATCTATAAAACCGCCATCACGATCAACACCACCGCCAGAGACCTTCTCCTCCTGCCGCCGGCGAACGACATTACCGAAAAATATGTTCTTCGCTACATAAATTAAAGCCCTGCCCCGACCTCTTTCCTCCAAATCAGTAATGCACACAACTCTCCGATCCATTGCAGATATGGCTACCGTCCTTCACCTACTCGCCTCGTGGCCTTGAAGTACCTCCACAATCCTCACCACTACGCCGCCTCCAGCAAAGCCTTCTCCAACAAGTGCTTCTGCCGCCGATAGAGGTCCGATTCGTGCGGTGGAACAACCCATGATGACCAATTTTTTTTTTTCATTTTTATTTAACAAAAATGATTTTCCAAAGGTGGATCTACGGTCAAGATTCCACAAACAATTTTCTTTTCTTTTTTATTTAAAAATAATAATTTTCTAAAGGTGGATAGTCAAGAGATAACTTTACCCTTAAAAATATGTCACGTGGCATGCCAACTAACGGAGTTATTGACGGCGTGTACCAAAAGTGTGTAGGGATTGATAGTCCAGGTACCGAAGTGTAATTAGTGTAAAGTGAGGAACCTTAATTCACAGTGACTTTTAGTTCATGTACTGTTCGAAAAATTCTCCCTAATTATTAATAAATTTTGTCAAGTCATATGAAAAGATAAATAAGGACAAAAAGAGAAAAAAAAAATAATAAATCTTCTTACCTCCCCCAATATAACATTCAATTAAGTTGTTTTTTTCTTCTTTTTCCGGAATTTCTTTATATTGCCTATATAGTTTTATAATTTATCTAAAACAATCAAGTAAAAATAATAATTTCTATAGATGGCCCGTCATTTAATACAAAAATAAATTTAAAACAATATGATTTGAAATTTTCTTAAACTAAATTCATTGAATATTATGATATAGTTATTACTCGATATTCCAACCAAAACCCTTGAAATCATTCTTTTAGCAAATTCAAAGGGATTCCAGCAACATATCAAGGTCAAGAACCAACCCTCTGATTAATTTTGGTGGATGAGAGACCTAATTATAAGAGAGTAATATCATGTGATTTTGATTTATTCTTGAAGATATAGATAAAAAGTAGAGTAACAGATTGTTGTATCTCATGTTCAAGGGTGTTTTGGTAAAAATAAGGATGTCTACTTAGCTTTTCAAGTATTCGAAAAAGTAAATTAGAGGTATACTAAATATGAGAAGTCTAAATCTAAATAGCAAATTTGGAGATTCAATTAGAACCACCCATTAAAAAATAAACACAATTTATCTGATCTCGTAGAGATCAGAGATAATAGGGGAGAATGTCCCACAGATTGATATTTGGTTCTATCATACCTCGCCATTAGATTTAATATATGTTTCCCTAAAATATATATTCATCTTGATATGAGGCCATGATAACAAGTTCAAAAAAAAAAGTCCAACTATAATTGACGACACATTGTTGCTGATCGTATGATTTCTAGAGGGAATAGCAGTTTGCACGCTAATGTATAGATCATCTCTGCAAAATTTCAGCTAAATTGATAGTCTGTTAAGGCATTGATAACTACCTTAAAGCTAGTACGGTTAAGGTTTGACAGATTCAGTTCGTCCATTGGTTTAAGTGGGTTAGATACCTTAAAGATCATCAATTTGGCTGAAATTTTGCAGAGATGATCTATACATTAGTACCTAAAAACTAAACGATCGAGATGTGGATATGCGACCGAAAAGTGACCCTAAACTCCAACCTTGCACTTTAATTTCAGAGCGAGGCCTCGGTCTGGATAAGATCTGTATATATATCAGATCCTATCCAGAGCGGGTTAGAGTTTAAGGTCACTTTTCAGTCTCATATCCACATCTCGACCGTTCAGTTTTTAGGTACTAACGTATAGATCATTTCTGCAAAATTTCAGCCAAAATTGATAATCTATAAAGTATCTAACTCGTTCAAACCAATGAACGAACTAAATCTGTTCAACCTGAACCGTACTAGCTTTAAGGCAATTATCAATGCCTTAACGACAATCAATTTGACTAAAATTTTGCAGAGATAATCTATACATTAGTACCTAAAAACTGAAGGGTCAAGATGTGGATATGCGACCGAAAAGTGACCCTAAACCCTAACCTCGCTTTGAAATTTCAGAGTGAGGCATCGCTCTGGATAGGATCTGTATATATATATTATCTTCTTTTCTCAAAAAAATATATATTATCTCCAACTAATTTCATCATACGTGATACGTAGTTTTAACGTCGGCTTCCGTAGCAGCCTAATTAAAAAGAATGTTCGATGACCTAGATGTTATTGATTGTCTTTTATATTTTGCATGAGACATCAGCTGGTTGAAATGGCTTGATAAGCAGCTTCTCGGTCGACTAGATAATATTGCAAAATGACTTCGCGAAATTAGAGAGAAAACACATAGCCGATAGCTCCATTCTCAGTTGAAAAAAGAAAGCGTAAACACTTGGCTTTCTAGATGAGAGGAAAAGGTTGCGAAATGATAAGAAAAAAGACAGGTGAGTGATTTGAACTCGAAACATCTTCGGATATAAGGAGGAGAAATACGACTAAACAACTCTAGTCTTCTGATTGATTAGTAAATTAAGGAATGCAAAACCTAATTTGCATCTTGAGTTGTCCACTGATCCCATCTCTACGTACTATAGTAAAGTCAAGCCCCCTCTTTTAAGACAAGATCAAACGAGACCGGCAATTTGCCAATTTCTTTGCAAATGAAATCCTTCCATTTAATTGAATATATCAATTATATGATCATAAAAGTCTCTCCATCTGATAAAATGGTGCAAATAAAATATTTGAATAGAAAAACTAGCAACAAGAACTAATGAATGTTTAACGCGAAGGAGAGATATATAATTTCTAACAATTTTGGATGGGAAAATCGTCCAAACAATATCTGAACTTTTTCAGACTATTAATTTTCATACCTATATTTTGAAAAATATCAAAATGGTACCTGAAATTTTAAGCCCGACCTAATTTCTATACCTGTCAACAGTAATATCGTCAACGGCGTTAACTTTTAAAGGGTAAAAGCGGTACTTCCGAAACAAAAAAACTTTTTCTTTTGGAGTTAACCTTCTTCTTCCAGCTGCTTTCGAATTCTTTTCTTTCTTTCTCACAATTGATTCACTTCACTGATTCTTTCTTTCTTTCTTCTTCTTCGAATTGCTACTTCATCAAACCAAGGACAAAGCGCTTTCTCGACTTTGTGCCCCATTTTCGCGCCACCGGTGAACCCGCACCCAGCCCACAACCCGCTTCAGATTCACCCGCCCACGGACGTCCGATTCGCGCGGTGGAACAACGCCAACGCCGAGAAATTCAACCAGCGCCGCCGCCCCCAGCAAGAAATCGAGGATGACGTTGAAGCAACATTCAAATCCATAGGCACGCCTTCGTTTCCCTCAAGCCCTTCAATTCCAGGTAGAAAATCCAAGTACTCCAAGAACCCTGTTAGCACCCGGCGTTTCCCCGAGTCATCAGACTCACGAAGCTCTCGAGTATCTCCAGAGAGAAGCTGAAAATCGACCGGAAAGCCAACATCTCCGTCGGCGACGACGGGCTCTCTTTGTGAAATGGGCATCATCAGTTCACTTTTCTTAGTTGATTTGATTTGGGTTTTCTTTTTTGACTTGTTTCTATGGTTGTTTTTTTCTCAAGAGCCATTAGGTTCTTGTTGACTTTGCATCTCGAGCAGACACCCATTTCAGGGTTTAGGCTGCTACATCAAGATTTTGAGGAACAGGGTCTTCCCTACTAGTTGTACGTTTCCGTCTTTGACCAAGGCTTGTGCCTTGATTTCCATCCATTTCAGTGGGTTTGATTCACATGTGTTTGTTCAGACTGCTTTGATTGATTTGTATTTGAAGCTGGGACGAATTGGTGAAGCCCAGAAGGTGTTTGATCAAATGCCTGAGAGAGATGGTTTTGCATGGACTACAATGTTTTCTTCTCTTACTCGTGTAGGGAATATGATTTCGGTGACGACATTGTTTGATGAGATGATAGAAAGGTGTACAACTATTTCAGCTACTTGGAATACTATGATCGACGACATGAAAGGTGCAGAGAAGTGAAACCAGAAGAGAACAAAGCGTGAAGTTGCAGAGATAGGAGGATGAATACTTAAATGACGAATATATCCTTCAAAAGTTAACGTCGTTGACAGTATTACTGTTGTCAGGTACGAAAATTAGGTCGGGGTTAAATCGTCAGGTACCATTTTGATATTTTTCAAAGTATAGGTATGAAAATTAATAGTCTGAAAAAGTTCAGACACTGTTTGGACGATTTTTCCATTTTGAATAAATCATCTAAAATTTATTTTATATGACATCTGATGTGACATGACACATTATTGAATTAAAATTTTGGTCACATTTGTTTTAGTATTTATGCCAAGCTAGCTATTACATTCGTACATAACGTACGTAGGTTCTGACGATATTTTCATGAATAGAAGAATGATTACGTTGTATGTGATTATTTTAGCTGCTTAAAATGACTTAAAAGTCTCTGGGTCCACAAAACTTTGTAGAAGAAAAAGATAAGGGAATTAATTAAGTGCTATTAGAAGACTCAGAACTTCTATTATTCTCAACAACACTATTATTAAACTCATTCATTGGGTGAGAATTCAAATTATTCTGTTTTTGATGTGCTTTGGTTGACCAAAACAATTTTGGCTTGGCTTCGTGCAGCGTGCAGCGTGCAGAGTGCAGACACTCGCTAAACTGGCAAAAACACTGTTTACTTTTTTTTGGGTGCAGACTTGGTACAATTTTTCATACAAATAAAGAATATGAAAACAAAATCATGTAATACAAGTTTTTGTTTGGAATGAAAGACGACTTCCATTTTATCAAAAACAATGTTACACATAATAACTCACTCAAATGGCACGACGATGTCTAACTGCACTTATTCAACAGTTGATAGCACACACTTTTGTATTGGAGGGCTTGGGAATATTTACATCCCTGACCAACTCAGGGATTTAGATTTAAGCGACAATGAAAACATACCTGAGCCTATTAAGTATAAAACAAAATGGGCAGAATCATATTAGAGGTGGTGCTACAGAGTCACTTCATTTGTGCTTCAAAGCTTGATTCATGGGTCTATCTCTGACTTGCATTAGTGCTATGGAGCATCCTACACCATTCTTCATTGCATCAAGAAGGATAATGAAAACCGAAATATACGAATATTCAAATCATGATGAAAAGAGAAACAAAGAAAAGGAAAATAGAAGCAATTACTGATCTTGTTTTTTATTCTCAATTTTTCTGCATCTGTCATTTTTCTTATTACTGTAACTTTGAGGAGTCTGGCAGCATTTTAAACAAAATTCGTAAAAACAAAAGCGAAAAGAGAAATAAACTAAGGTAAAAATATATACTTCCACATTCTTTCTGTGATAGAATATGATATTGGAATCTCATTACTCATTTTACTTATTCAGTGTTTTTTAAAAGGTATAAAGCCTCATGTATAACCACTGCAAGTGGCCTAATGGTTCTTGCCTAATTAGGTGTGCTCCCCAACCTAGG
Organism: Rosa x damascena; assembly: GCA_001662545.1. NCBI lineage: Eukaryota > Viridiplantae > Streptophyta > Magnoliopsida > Rosales > Rosaceae > Rosa > Rosa x damascena. Next base: position 82,774 of record LYNE01001002.1, on the reverse strand, counting down.
TTTGAACCCCAAAGCTGTCAAAATGGTCAGGCACTGTGCTGCAATGCATAGTTGGAGCATTTCACATGCGCCGAAGGGGTTTATCTTGGGCCTAGAAAGCCTTTGGGTTCCCTTTGACAAAGTCAAAAAAAGCCTCATGTATACAAGAAATTTTGTAGGCAACAGTGCTACATGTAAGCAAGGCGAGCAAATACAAATAAAGGTACAACATGTTGCGTTTGGGAGGTGATAGGATCAGGAGCTGATGTGGTTATATTCGAAACAACCCAGACAAACTCAAGATGCTTTGGAAAACATATTGTGTTTCGTTACATGTTGCGAGGGGCTAGATCTGGATTTGGTACCAGATATGGATGTCGCATTGGGACCCGACCAGGTACTCAAACGGGAGTTGTTACTCACGCGTGAACTGTTACTCAGCAGTGAACTAGAACTCAAATGTGTACCGGAACTCAAATGGGAGCTGGAGTTCAGGCTCACAGATGAACCGTTATTCACACCGAAATTGGAACTCAAATGCGAACCGAGACTCAAATGTGAACGAGAACTGGAGTGGACTGGAGGTCGGGTAGCTTGACTAGCAGCAGGACGTGAAGCAACTGAGTGAACAACGCGTTGTGTGGATGGGGTAACAATGCGCTGCTTGGGAGCAGCAGGGGTAACCATGTGTTGCTTGGGAGGGAGCAGTGGGGTAACAACGCGTTGCTTGGGAGCAGCGGGGATAACAACGCGTTGCTTGGGAGCAGCGGGGATAACAAGCCGTTGCTTGGGAGCAGCGGGCATAACAAGCCGTTGCTTGGGAGCAGCGGGGATAACAAGCCGTTGCTTGGGAGCAGCGGGCATAACAAGTCGTTGCTTGGGAGCAGCGGGGATAACAAGCCGTTGCTTGGGAGCAGCAGGGGTAACAAGCCGTTGCTTGGGAGCAGCTGGGGTAACAATGTGTTGCTTGGGAGCAGCTGGGGTAACAAGCCGTTGCTTGGGAGCAGCTGGGGTAACAATGCGTTGCTTGGGAGCAGCTGGGGTAACTACGTGTTGCTGGTGAATGACGGGGGCAGCAACAGCTCCAACAACTGTACCAGCTCCAGATGGGTGCCTGAAGTTTTGCCTGGTTATGAATGGATCCTGCATTTGATTGGGGAGAAGGAATATAAGAATTTAGGAAATATACAGTCCACAGCTGGGATATAACCAGCAGACAAGAAGACACAATTTACAGTGGAAGTGGGCGAACTAGAAGAAAAATCCTAATTACATAAGGAAAAAAATTAGCCAAATTTGAATTACCTCAAGCAACTGGGATGCAGATGCCCTCAAATTTGGTTCCCTGCCATGGGACCAAAAGAATCATAAGTTCAAGATACATATAAATAGAGCCATCTCTGTTTTGATCTACATGTTGAATTTCAATATAACTCCTACCCCTATGCATAAGTAAATAAAAAAGAACGGACTAATGCAAATCTTAGTACTGGAACTATACTAAATTGAGTTTAGAGAACAGACAACAGAATTAGCTTACCTTTGCAGACATCGTCTCAAAAATTGTTTCCCATAAGAAGAAAGATTGTCAGGAATTGGAGGAACAGAATCTGATTTCTCCATATGTTTGAGAAAAGAGGCCTGAAGAATGATTCATCAGTGGAAACATATGGGAGAAAACATTTTCTTTAATTTCTTTAAAAAATAAGCAGAATTATTACCCCTGCCTGGTAATTTCCCCTCCAAGGATCTCCAGCGGCCATCTCAATAACAGTGCACCCCACACTCCATATATCAGGCTTATCAGTAAATCTAAAGAATTATTCTCAAACGTTAGTGTTTTATGGTTATCCAGGAAATAATGGACAGTAAATAGATAATGCAGAATTGTAATCATCACCGTGAAACTCTCTACCAAGGACCCCCACTAGTTTGCCTAGGTTACTAGAAGTACTGCTAGGGATCCCAATACCAAATTTCATATATCAAATAATGTAATAGTGATTTTTTTTTTTTTTTTTTTTTTTTTTTTTTTTAACTTTTATTCAATGGCTAACCAAATTACAAAACATGGGAATAACCGGTGGTGGACAAAAATTCCCCACTCTCTTCCCTAGAACCTGAACCAGTTACGGGTCCGTCATTAACAATGACATCCATGAGCCAAGGAGGCCCAACCCCTAACCAACTACTACGCCCATTACCCCGGGCTACAACTCCTGCCACAGTATGAGCTGCCATGTTAGCCGCCCTTGGAACATGATGAATATTGGGGATATCCAAAGCGGCCAAAATCTCTCTAATTCGCTCCACCAGGACACCCTCACTTGCAAGACATTCATCACTTCCATTTACCATCCTCACAGCCTCCAAACAATCTGTTTCAATTACCAAACCATTCCACCCCTGGTCCATAGCCCATTCAAGACCCCTCAATATAGAGGACAACTCAGCTGCACATGGACTTAATCTTCCAACAAGTCTCTCTCCCAAAGCTGCCACAAAATTTCCTTCACTATCTCGGCATACAATACCAACACCCACTTGTTCTCCATTAACAGCCACTGATGCATCACAGTTTAATTTAAGCCGTCCAAATGGTGGTGGAGCCCAAATCATATTTGCATAACCATCTCCATTATAGTCAATCACGTGACCCCCATTACCACGAAGCTTTACTTGCTTAATGCTCTCCCATATAGAAGCACCCATTTCATATACCACCAAAGGATCTTTTCCTTGCTCCCCATGATAAACAGCATTTCTTTCTTTCCAATTAACCCAAAGGAGAACAATTAAAAAACTAACCTCATCCACTGATAGTTTCCTTCTAGCATCTTCTAGAAACTCCATAAAGCTGCCCCATGCACCATAGCCTAACTTTGAGAAAAAAACACACCTTTTCCAACACCGCAACACTCGAAGGACACTGATATGTTGCGTGTAAAGGTGTTTCATAAGCTTGCTGGCATCTAGAGCACATAGGAACGTTCACAATGCGTCTCGTGTATAAAGAACTCATGCATGGCATAGTCCCCGTTGAACACCTCCAAATAAAATGCAACATCTTTGGAGGGAGTTTAAGTTTCCAGAGGTGACGCCAGTAATCTGCGGCCACTGGTGCCGGATTCTGGTAATCTCCTCTCCCCCTTGCATTCTTAAGAGCCAACCAATACCCACTCTTCACTGAGTACTTTCCATGTCGATTTTGATTCCAGATTAATTGATCACGTCCACCCAGCCTCACTAATGGGATACGTAGAATAGCATCAACCTCCTGAGCCGTACCTATTTGCTCTAACTTGGATATATCCCATCCTCCTGAAACTGATATCAATTCTGACACCTTCATTGACATATTCACACCAGATTTATAAGTCACACCAAAACCATTCAATTCAGGTACCCACGGATCAAGAAAAACTCTTATACCTTCGCCATTACCCACTCTCCATCTCAACCCTTGCTTCAGTAATTCCCCACCCCAAACGATAGCCCGCCATATAGAGGAAGGATTCTTCCCTACCTCAGCCTCAAGGAAACTGGATTTTGAAAAATACCGAGCCTTGAGCATTCTGCCAACTAGGGAGTCAGGATAACGTAATAGTCTCCATCCTTGTTTTGCCACAAGAGCTTTGTTAAATTGCTGGAACTCCCTAAAACCCAAACCACCTTCATTCTTACTCATACACATACGATCCCAACTCCTCCAATGAATTCCTCTACCACCTGGCTTGCTCCACCAAAACCGTGCTAAATGTTTATTCATCTCCTCACATGTACCAATTGGTAGCTGAAATACACTCATAGTATATGTAGGAATTGCCTGCCCAACTGCTTTGATCAGGATCTCCCTGCCACCTTTGGATAAGATCTTGCCTTCCCAACCTTGAACACGCTTCCAAACTTTATCTGCCACACCCCGAAAGGTACGTTTCTTATCTCTCCCTGTAATTGTAGGTAATCCGAGGTACCTCTCATGGCACGGTACCATCTTCAAGTCAAGGATTTCACAACACTCCTCCTTCACCCCATATGATGTTCGCGGGCTAAAACTAACAGCAGATTTATCTGTATTAATTTTCTGCCCGGAAGCTAATTCATACATCCCAAACACCTCCTTTAGCCTCATGCAATCCTCCTTCGAAACATCATAGAAAAGTAAACTGTCATTTGCGAAAAACAAATGAGATATAGAAGGAGCTCCCCTCGCTATTGCAACACCATGTATCTGATTATCAGCCTCTGCTTTTCGTAATAAAGAAGAGAAGCCCTCAGCAACAATGATAAAGAGATATGGGGAAATCGGATCACCTTGCCTAAGTCCGCGCTTAGGTCTCACCATCCCAAAAGGTTTGCCCTGGAGTAAAATAGAGTAAGTAACAGTTTGTATGCACTCCATAATAAGCTCCACAAATCTACTAGGGAAACCCAACACCTCCATCATCTTTTTCAGAAAATTCCATTCCACTCTGTCATAGGCTTTAGCCATGTCCAGCTTCAACGCCACCTTCTGTCTACTCTTCTTACCTCGCCTCTTCAGATTATGAATTACCTCAAAGGCCGCAATCACATTATCATGAATAGACCGATTTGGTATGAATGCACTCTGGTAATCAGAAATCACATCCGGAAGCACCAACTTCAACCTATTAGCCAAAGTCTTCGACACCAACTTATATAACACATTACAGAGACTAATCGGTCTAAAGTCCGTCACCTTCTTTGGACTTTCAACTTTCGGAATTAATGCAATTAAAGTATTGTTAAGCTCCGCAATAGAACCTTGTCCATTTAGAAAATCCAAACATCTCGTTACCACCTCTGAACCCACAACAGACCAATACTTCTGATAGAAAATGGGAGGCATTCCATCCGGTCCCGGAGCCTTCGTAGCTCCCATTCCTTTGAGAGTCCTTTCCACTTCTGCCCTTGTAAAACTTTTTGAAAGTGAATCCACATGAGCTTCAGAAACTCTGGCACTAATGGCCTGGAACATACTATCATGGATTAAATACTTGTTACTCCTCAAACTTTTCCCTGAAAAACAGTTTAGTCCCTCGCCTTTCAAATTAAACTGGATGGTCCTTATTCTTTCTAATTCTCACACAACAGGTCCAAAACAGGTCTAAAATGACTATTCTACCCCCAAGATCCTTTTTATATTTTTTTTCTCTCTCTTTTTCTAATTTTTCTCTCTTTTTTATTTATTTTTTCTGCTTTTCTCTGTCTCTCTCTCTCTTTTCTCCTTCTTTCTTCATTCTTTTCTGCTATTTTTTTTTTCACGAGCCCAACTAGTTTAGCTTCTTTCTTCGTTCTTCTCTGCTCTTCCACGAGCCCAACAACTTTCATACCTGCAAGAATGTCCAATTCCAAACAAAAAGGCCGGAAAACAGCCCAAGTAAAAGGATTTCCGGCGAGCTACTGTTCACCTTCGAATTTCTCCTCTACCGGTCGATTCAAGCTGCAATAAGCATACCCACAAGATCAGTGTTCTTCCAACAACAAGATTCACCAAGGTTTCCAGCCGAAAAATCACCGGAAACCAAAAACCCAACCAAGAAATCGAAAATTTTCGGTTTTTCTCTCCTCCTCTTCGATTTGCTTCAATCCAAGCCTAATCACCTAAAATCCTTACCAGAGATGGAGGAGGAGGAAGAGAGGAAGATTCGATGGCCGGCGACGAGTCCAACTGGGGTCCGGCTACGGTGATTTCGCCGGAATTTGGGTCCGGTCCGAGGAGAAGAGAAAAGAAAGGGGGAGGGGGCTGGAGGTGAATTTGGGTATGGGGTTACTCTTGGATTTGGGAGTGTGAATTTGGAGAGGTGGAGGAATTTTGTGGGGAGGATTGGCTCTAGATTAAATTAAATTGGAATATGGAGTAGAGTAAGAAGGGGAAAAAACAAATAGCAGAGAAGAACAAAGAACGAAGAAAGAAGGAGAAGAGAGAGAGAGAGAGAGAGAGAGAGAGAGAAAAGCAGAAAAAATAAATAAAAAAAGAGAGAAAAATTAGAAAAAGAGAGAGAAAAAAATAAAAAAAGGATCTTGGGGGTAGAATAGTCATTTTAGACCTGTTTTGGACCTGTTGTGTGAGAATTAGAAAGAATAAGGACTATCCAGTTTAATTTGAAAGGCGAGGGACTAAATTGTTTTTCAGAGAAAAGTTTGAGGAGTAACAAGTATTTAATCCTACTAACATTGAACTGCCCACCAGTAGAGGAAAACAATTGCCGAAAATAAGTTACAAACTCATATCCAATATCATGCGTAGTAGTTCTCCACCGATTATCTTCTCCCAATATCATGCGTAATAGTGATTCCTTTCTTCTTCTTTTTTTTGGTTACAATAGTGATTCCTTTCTTCAATCTCATGAACCTTATTTATCCCCAACAAATACGCTACTAACATATATACTGTCATTCACTTGGTAAACATAACTGGTACACAAAATGTTGGACCCTATTATTTTACTGGGCTGTATGATTTCAAAGGATACTCATTCCTGAATTACAATTATTTTCCATCATGATCGAAAAGACCCATAACATCACATTTTTTAGAAAGAAGAAATTAACATTTGCAATAAGAAGCTAGAAATCATTCATCAAAAACATCACTTAAACTCTTTATTCATGTCGCACATCCTTTAATGTAAATGTACATACTTTAGCAGAGAGGCAGTGACCTAGTGAAGTAGGACAATGAAAGGATTCGTATGACTATGGGTAGCTTATGGTCATGCTGAGCTTTAGGTGGTAGAGGTCTGAGTAACTGGAGAATTTAGGAAAAGAAAGTTTACAAATTTGAAGGAAAACAGAGACAGAAAATATAGGGAGGAGAAGACTCAACAATGCTCAATTTTCATTGCGATTTGTGATTTGCCTTGTGAGTGGCCTTATTTATAGGCTTAAAGTACCAAAAGAATTGTTAAAAAACAAGAGACCCTTTCACAACTTAGAGACATTGTATTTATCCTAAGACTCAAATGTCTTATTAATAACAGTAGACCCCAGACTACTCTTATAGAAATTTAAAATCAACTCAAATATCGACTCTTGATTGGTTTTCTTTGCGTAACTTTATAGGACGAGTCTTACAATATCATGGACACTTCTAGCCGAAAAAAAGCTTTAGCTTTAGAGTTGGGTTAATCTGCAAGCGGGTAACAAAGCTGTAGGTCTTGCATTACCTAGCCCTCACAGATATGTTGGACAACTAAAATTTTCTCCAATCCTGAAGTTTAGACCATGGCTGTATTAGAAAATCCACACTTCTATTTCTATCAAGTATATGTGGCCTTTGCTTCTCTCAAATAAAAGTCTTTTGTACCTTCTCTGCCTTATATAAAGAAACTCTTAATACTCGCAAGATAATAGAGAACTAAAATGATATATCATCATCATCAAATAGCATGCCTGCAATTATGCAGATCCTTCTGGAGAAGGACTTCAGGAGCCATCCAGAGTTGTGCACCCTACAATAACCAGCTCTCAGTTAGATATATGCATACTGGAAGTAACACCACATAATAAACACTAATTATATAAACGAAAAATTAAAGGAAATGAAATTTATGTGCCAGCTCAACCACCTGTTTAGATAGACCAAAATCTGCAAGTTTAATGCATCTGTCAGCATCAATAAGGATATTTGCTCCCTGAAAGTTCATATCATTATGGATATGGATATTATCCACTCACAAGTACAGTATTAGGAAAAAAGGAAAAAGACCTTGTTATACTAGCATATGACAAGCAGGTAAGGCAAAGTACCTTAATGTCACCATGCGTGATTTCTTTTTGGTGTAAATATTGTAGTCCCAACAACAGCTGCTGCGTGTACGTTCTTATATTCAGCTCAAAAGTATTTACAAAATTTAGCATTTAAACACCTGCAGATGCAAATTAGGTTTGCGTGAACTTACTTCCTCATCGAAAGGTCCCTTCATCAAATGTGCTGAAATAGATCCACCAGGAACATATTCCAACAGAATATATGAGGTTTCTTCCTTTGTCTCCGCACCCAAATATTTCTGAGAAACCACAAACGTCAGAGAAGTGAAAGAGTTCAAGAACTGAAATAAATACAAGAGGCTCTACTCACGACAATGTTCTTATGAGACAACTTTTGTAGAAGCTTCACTTCTTCAAGCTCCCTGATGTGAGCCTACTCATAACAATAATATCACTGATCAGTATCAAAACCAACTAACAAACAGGACATTAGTTGTCATAAGTTCCAAATATTAGGAAAACTTGAATTTTCAGATGTAGAAAGAAGTATACACGGAACAAATAATATGCTATTTGGATCGTTTTGCAAATGAAGAAGTGAGAAGGCTGGCCTTTGATTTTGTAGCGTGTACTTATGTTGGCTATCTGGTTTTTATGTCGCAGTTAAGAAAGATTGTGAGATAGTAATGATGCATATGCAATAGTTCAACTCATGTGTGTCTGATGATCTCCAAAACAAACTCGACTAATGTAATCCACACTTCTTCTGTGGAGTCAACTTTGAGTTTTAACATCACAATCATCATATAGATGGCATAAAGTAGTCTAGAATTTATCGGTAAACATAAGCATTCAATTCAAGATAGACCAAAATTATGTTTAAAACCAAAACCGGGATTGAACAATGTAAAACACAAAATTGAATTAAAGGAAATTAAACCGAGAAATAACTAATAACTAAAAAAGAAAAGGAGGAAAGAAACTTAGGACACCAATTCCAGCCAAAATTCACAAAGGTCTCAAGCAAAAGAAATTTGAAGCTAAACTTGGTAAGAACCCATTTGAGATCAGAAAGAGACCAACTCCTAACCACAATCCAAATAAAGTCAACAAGAACAGAGCCAAAAGAAATAGAGTCCATAGCCAAAACCCAGCAAAGTAATCCAAAATTATGACTAGAACACAGAATGAAGACCCAAAACGGCAAAAAAGAAATACCTCTTTGGCAGCAATAGGCGATCCGGACTGATCCTTGCCCAAGAAGACACGCCCAGAGGAGCCGGAACCGATCAAGGTCAAGTCGTGTTTGTCCCATCGAATCGGAGACTGGGATCCTGTAACTTTGTGGAGAATAGAAGTGACTGCTTTCATTAGGATTACTGAGTTTTGCTGATGAAGTAGTGGTCTTTGGAGTTGGGATATATACTCGACACTCCCTCATCAACCATCTTCCATGACATTTCGCCATGCGTCGTGTAGTCCGCCACTGAATATCATATTCTTGCTCATGGCGGACTTGGGTCCTGAACTACAAGTTCAAAATGGTCAGCAGCCAATGATAAAAAAAATCAAAATTTGATTGACTGCCGCTGGCCGCCATCTTCTGGCTTCCGCAGTAACACATTCTCTGGCCAGCCAAGCAACGTGATACATGTAAATGTATATTGTTGTCTGGTTAAAATTTTTAATTTTTTGTCACGCGTTACAGTAATCCTTCAACCCATAAAAGTGAGATTTCCTTACATGTCAAAACCATCCTTTAAAATAGGTCCAAAATGTTTATTATTAATCCACTAACAAACAAGAGGTTTGTGTAAACAAGGGTGGGATGAGTTCGGTTTGGATAAGTGAAAATAGAAAATCGCAGGAAACAGAAGTTAATCATACCGAGAAGTATATATATAGCAGACATGAAGGGGTAGGTGAAATCACCCATAAAGTTGGACTGGAGTACTGGAAATATTCCCAATCTTGAATCGACTGCCTTAACTATTTGAGAACACCAAGTCGTCTTTCAGCAACTCGTACGTATGAATACAAATCTTCCTCGAGTTAATCTATCTCGAACCGTTTCCTTGAGGGTTGTTGAATGAAACCTTGAAATGCAACTATAGGAGGAGAAGAGGGGTACTTGCAGAAAAACTATCTAATGCCTAAATCAGTGAGAGTATTAGAAGAGTGAAGTAAATTGGAAACTGATGCTTGAGTTGCCATGTGGGGAGTGAAATTCACTCTCTATTTTACAACCCATACTTCATGTTTCCTTTTCTAGTATCTTAAGTTTTGTCTTTTTATAGTATAGATTGTAAAAATATAATGTTAAGATACTAAAAAAAGAAACATGGAGTGTGGATTGTAAAATGGGGAGTGTAAATTTCACTTCCAGTGCCATATTTACTCGAAATGATGGTAATTAGTCCTTGCGATACAAGTCTTGGGCCATGACCTGCGGTGCCTGTATCGCAGGTTGAGCTGATAGCTCGAGGCCACGTGTAGTTGAGCCCAAAGATAAATGAATCTCTGTTACGAATAAGGACTTTAGTTTACTTGACTTTGTTTCAGAGATGTGATGGTTTAAGGCTACATCTTTCCAAGCCCGTGATTATATGGGCTTTCTGTATTTGGTACATTCATAATTTCATATATGTCCTAGTTAAATAATCATAGACCTACAAATCTACAATTGAACCCCCACAAATGTAAGGGAAAAATAAAGGTTTATATTGAAGGAAAGAATCGTATATGATTAGGAGTTTAATGTGTGTGATATTCTGTAGTATCCTTAATTAGTTGGATGAGATATTTTACTATACTTAGACCTAGAATGGTGGATCTGATTTGTAACACAATGCATATAAGTTGTACCAAGTTGTAATAGAATAATCAAGAAAGAATTTCTTCACAGTCTTGTTTCTCTTTATGGTATCAGAGCAACGACTCTGAGGCAAAGAAGCTCCAAACAAATCCTCCATGGCAAGAGACGAAGACATGACGCTGGTCGATAAGAACACGGCCTCGGCATCACAGAAAGCCCCAGAACCATGGGAGAACTCTAATCATCCACTCTTCCTCCATCATTCGGATCAACCTGGCGCAGTCCTTGTGTCACAGCCATTGGTGGAAGATAACTACACAACATGGGTCCAATCCATGAGCATGGCCCTAACCATCAAAAACAAGAAAGGTTTTGTTGATGGAACTCTCAACAAACCGGCTGACAACCCTAATGAACAACGGCAATGGGATCGTTGCAACACGCTTGTTAAGACTTGGCTGCTAGGAGCCATGTCGAAGGAAATTTCAGGCAGTGTCATTCATTGCAAAGATGCAAGAGGCATATGGCTTGAATTGCAAGAAAGATTCTCTCACACTAACACGGTTCAACTGTTTCACATCGAGAATGAAATCCATGATTGTGAGCAAGGCACAAAGTCGGTCACATCCTTTTTCACAAAACTCAAGGGCCTATGGGATGAGAGGGATGCACTTTGTGTATTTCCCCCTTGCAGTTGTGACACAGCCACAAAAGTGAAGGCTTATATGGAGACGCAAAAGACCATGAAGTTCTTCATGGGGCTCAGCGACAATTATGCAACGATCCGAAGCAACATAATAGGGATGAATCCTCTCCCAAGTGTGAACAAGGCATATGCAATGGAGTTGCGTCATGAGAAACAAGCAGAGGTTTCTAGTGGAAAATCAATAGCACCACCCGAGGCATCTGCTTTTTCAGTGAAAAAGACAAGCCGTGATGATAATCCTATAGAAGAA
>LYNE01001002.1:57609-71089 GCA_001662545.1 Rosa x damascena | reverse complement strand
TTGACTGCCATGTTGTGCGTGAAAAGGTGCAGAGAGGACTAATTAAAACAGTGCATGTTCGAACCAAGGAGCAGCCAGCAAACTTGTTTACCAAGCCACTGAGCTCGAATCAGTTTTCTGCATTGTTAGGCAAGTTGGGTGTAATTAACATACACACCAACTTGAGGGGGAGTATTGAAGGAAAGAATCGTATATGATTAGGAGTTTAATGTGTGTGATATTCTGTAGTATCCTTAATTAGTTGGATGAGATATTTTACTATACTTAGACCTAGAATGGTAGATCTGATTTGTAACACAATGCATATAAGTTGTACCAAGTTGTAATAGAATAATCAAGAAAGAATTTCTTCACAGTCTTGTTTCTCTTTAGTTTACAAATCTGACCGAACTATTGAAGATTTGACTGAACCAAACTGATCGAGTCTGGTTCAGTTTGGTGTTTTTTCCTCAAATAATTTTCCTCAGTTGGTGGCATTAGTAGGGATCAAAACAAGTCTAAAATTAGCAAAGTTGAAACTAATGTATGTGCATATGTGACAGCGATCAGGTACCGTCATGGTAGACCTCATCATATATGGTAGTTAGCCTAAAAAGTATTAATAAACTAATTAGCTAACATGTCGCTATAATTGTATGTTTTCAATAATGAATAGCAGTTTCCACGCTTCTCAAGACTCAAGAGGATAAGATTAATCATATATATGATCTCAAACTTAAACCACAGTTTTAACTCGTCTTAGTCCATAATTAGCAACTATACATTATTCATTGTTGTCTATATTTTGCGTTGCTGACTGAAATGGCTTCATCAGCAACTAGCCAGCAACGGTGACTAAACAATATTAAAAAGGAGACTTTGATATAAAAGTGAGGTATTCTCGACCATAAAAGGAAGGTAATCAAGTATATGCGAAAAATCAACATAACGGGAAAAATTATGCAAATTTGGAACCTCTCCAAATAAAAGGGGGAAATACGTATTACTAAATAAATGCTAACTATTACCAAGTTAGGGGATCCAAAGCCTTTTCTTCAGACTATTTTCATTTATAAGAACAAGTCAATACCCTTTGGGTTAGTCCAAATGGTGAAAGAGGAGTTGGATATTTAGACTAAATGAGAGGTTCGTTTTCCTTTCAATGTGACAAAATTTAAAAAAAAAAATTATGAAAAAAAAAGGACAAGTGAATGATGCTAAATTATCTTATTTATTTATTTATTTTTGTCCACTCACGATAACGTGTTTTTCAACTACTTCCCCTGGGCCCTTCGGTTTTAAATGCCCAGCTTGCAGGCTAGATTAGTTGAGGTCAGACGTACATGGAGTTGAGATATAGTCGACAGTACAGCTTCCGCATATTCATTTTATTTATGTTTTCCTTGGATTAGAATTGCTCTAATAACCTATGGGATTAATGGAATTGAGTTGAGACTTGTATTTGTGAAATTAGAGATGATATGATTTTGGAAGCAGGGTGATTGGTTTGCTAGAAGTGTAATCGTGTGGTATGCAGGTTTTGGGTAGTCCATCTTTAGAGGTGATTCAGCCTAATTTTCGATAGAGCTATTTCTAAAGTGGGCCCCGCATGACACCTATGATTTCAGAGTGAAATTCGGGACAAGTCCTATCACTTACACTGCTGGAGCGAAGAATTTTCTTAAAAGAAAATAATTCACTAAATCTCAAACAAATTCTCAAGACCCATGTTACTTAACCTTTTCAATGGTTACAAAAATGCATTATTGCGGTATTGCGCACACTGTGCGCACATCTATAAAGGAAACAAACATGGACATGAAAAACGTGGGTACTATGTCGATAAGACGGGTACTATATGTTCCAAATGTCAGGGACAAAAGAAACCTGATGATTGCGGGGGCTGGCCTAGGAAGTTCCACAACAATGAACTGTTATTAATTCTTCTATTTATACGTAACCATGCTATTTATCATATGCAAAATGATGTTTACCACGTTTCCTTCAAATATAACCTTCAAAACATATCACTTACTAAGCATTAATATTCTGTTCTTACTAACCCTTCTCTTTTTCTTTCTATTCATCGTGATCGTACTCGTACAATTATTGACAAAAATATCTTGAAGGAACAGCATGGAAGATAATGATTGAAATATATGATAGATTGATAGATATTATGTGGTTGCCAATTAATGGAGGCTATGGAGACCTTTTCTGTTTTTATTTTTTTATTTTATTTAAATCAGGGTGAGGTTTAGCACATTTTCATTTATGAGGGACCTGTATGTACAATTTCTAGTTCTTGTGTTTTTCATTAAACTAATGGAAGAACCAAATCTGTCCCACTTGAACCGTTCATGCTTATAATTGGAAATCGCAGTTATGAATGCCTTTATGATTATCAATTTACCTGAAAATTTGCAGAAATGTATACTTATATAAACCTAAAATTTGAAAGGTCGAGATGCTAATATGTGATCAAAAAGTTGATCTAATTAGCAATCCTTTAAAATAGCCAAAAAAAAGATCCCTTACTAGATGGGCCACACACACACACACACACGCACACTTGTACGTGTACGTGTGTGTGTGTGTAGGGTCATCCACTAGGGGATCCTTTTTTTGGCCATTTTAAGATTTTCCTTCTGTGACCTAATTTTTTATCGTATTTCGGCATCTCGACTGTTCAGTTTTTAGGTCCTAATGTATAGATCATTTCTGCAAATTTTCAGCCAAATTCGTTCAGGTATCAAACTAGATTAAATCAATGAACGAACCGAATCTGTCCAACTTGAACCGTTCGTGTTCATAATTGTAAATCGCAGTTATAAATGTCTTAATGATTATCAATTTGACTGAAAGTTTGCGTAAATGATCTACTCATATATTCCTAACAACTGAACGATTAAGATGTGAATATGTGATCGCAAAGTGGGTCTAATGAGTGATATATATATATATACATACATACATACATACATACTAACATTTCTCATATATAGTCCGACCTAGGCAAGATTATGGTATGTTAACATTTCTTATATATATACATAAAAAACATTTCTTATACATATCTAAAATGATAATATTTACAACTTTGAGAACTCGTATTACCACTTCGATGACTCACATAGTAACTTGAAAAAAAATTCTCATTAAGATATTATTTTAGAGTAAAATAGATTCTCATTTATCTATACTATTATTTTTTTTTTTTTTTTGAATTAAGGGCTGGTGCAGCTGCCCTCAAGCCTTGATTAATTAAACTGTAGAATACAAGGGGGGGGGGGGACATTGAGCCTAAACCCCTGATTACAATAAGCATCTAGAGTGTTTCCCGAAATAATATCAGGAATCTCTATAAAATACATGTATTCTAACAAGCACCAACTTGCAAAGAGCGCTCTACTGGCAGCTCCATTTGCTTTGACATAGCAGTGACATAGCGGAAAGATAACTCGATATGTAACACGATTACAACATAGCATAATTACTATAATACCAGCTTTCCCACTATGTTGCCACCGGAGGATAAATCCGACAACACTTAGCTTCATCCTGCCACTAGGCGGTAGCGACCATTTGACAAAGCAAGGAACTCGCCCCTTACCTAGAACAGACAAGGCACATTGAGTGCACACACACGCACAAAGCCCGACTAGCCCTACACAACAAGCGTAGGGACTTATTGCTCGCAAAAAGCGCAACCAAATTAAACAACATAAATAAGTAAAAACTTTAAATAAGATAAAACTTAGGGCAAGGCCCACGAAGTGAGCCCAAACCCAAACTCCAGCCCAGCTAGGGCCCACAGACAGTATCCAAGCCCAAAAGACCAGATCATTAAAGGAACAGTATCCAACCCTCCCGGTCCAAGCTAGCAGCTGCACCTCGCCATAGCCATCGCCGCCGCAGTTCCCCCAAGGTCGGACCCTCACCACTAACGCCACCCCACCGCTGATGGACCAACAGCGAAGGATCCCACACCCCATCAAACTCCCAAACCAGTATGGCCCAAACAGGCCAGCACGACCGCCCTCCTCCAACCCACCACCAACCAGCGATCCCGATCCACCAATCCGGAATGGCTCTGCTACACCCAATCCACCATCGTGATTCCGCCCAGCAATCCCCACTCCGATCCGGCAAAGACCCGCCTCCGCTCCGTTTCCCTCCACCAACCCGTCAACCCATCGATCCGATCCTACTATCCATCGAGCCCGACCTCCCCTCCAACTGCCGCAAGACACCACGAGATCCAAATCCGATCTGATCCCAACCCCAGATGCAGCCGCCTCCGTACACCAAGAGAGGCAAATGAAATCCCTCTCCGACCGTAGCTTCCGAGCCAAAGATACTCTCACAAACCAGATATCCGGTCCGGCCGCATCCATCATGCGCCGGCGAGGCCAGAGACCGTAGCCAGCGCCACGGCGCAGCCGGACGAGAACGAGAAAAGTGAAAGGCAAGGTTCCTAGGGTTCCAGAGGACGAGAGAGTTTGTCCCAAGTTTTAAAACGTGTCTCACTGACCCACTATGTAATTATACATGCATGGTTTTTACTTATCTATACTATTATTAAGAGAAGAGAGTTTGTTAGCTAAAATAAAAAATTTTGACAGAAATGACCTTAAAAGATTAAAAAATTTTGAGGATTAATTAAATCACAAGGACAATTATGACATTTACAAATATATTTTTATTATAAAAAAATAAAAAAATAAAAACCCACAACTCACTTTTTACTCCCACTATCTTCTCTTTGTAATGATAGTTTTCTTTTTTATTTATGAAAAAAATAAAATAAAAAATACTTGCACATGTAAAGCATGTGTGGAGAATGACTAGTATAATATATGTGTGGAGAATGACTGGTATAATATATGTCATATATTAAGATATGTAAAATTTTCCAGCCACACAAATAGTATAAAATCAACAAAGCTTACTGACGTGAGTGACGTCATTCTTGTTTAGCAGACGTCAATTAGCTTTTGTTCACCTCCGTCACGTAGGTGACGCACTCAACAATCCTTCATGTCTTAATTGTTTAATAAGCACGATTAAATCGACTAATGTCAACATCATCCCTTTCTTTTTCCTCTTTATTTCTTATACAACAGTATCATCTCGTCTTTTACCCTTTGTTGTACACTTTCTGTTGAAAGATCCTTTCTTGTACACTTATAAAACGAGGATGAGTGAGTTCTCGTGAATCTCATACTGGAAATTCGTCAGTTGCTCTCTATTCTCCACAATGTAAGAGCAAGTGCACCCGTAGTCAAGAAAATGCAAAGTCGAGAAGTCAAGAATTCGACCGGTCAAGTTACTATTCACTGCCACTGGACATAGGTTTGCACCCGTTTTTTTTCTTGCCCGGTCAACACTGTTCACCTTTTCAATGTTCACCCGGCGAGGAGGGCTCGGAGGAAGCAGCGGTGGTGGTGAGTTTGAGAAGCGACGGGTATCTTCCACGTGCTCTGCAGCTGCCGGCCCAATGCAGGGCGCTACGCGACAAGCGCGTTGCTTCAGTCGTTCAGCAGTTGCGGCGCCACGCGTCAAGCAGCTGTCGCTCACTTCCCCGGATGGCGCGTCTCCTTCTCGCCTGTTTTGCTGACGTCGCCCACGTTCGCTTGCAGCCTTCCTTCTCCCCTTGCTGGCCTCTCTGTTTGCCTGGGCAAGAAAATAGTCATTCCCATGACTATTTTCATGGCTGTAGTCAGGAAAGAGTGAGTTTTGCCCGGTCAAGCTTCCACCGGTGGAAGCAAGGATTTTGCAAAGAAAGTCACCACATCAGCAATTTCATGACTATGCCCAGTCAAGGGCAAACCAGTGCACTTGCTCTAAGCTAGGCATATTATATCATTACTCTCTCACTCTCATGGAGTCAACGTTCTTTTGTGATAATTTAATTACTAACTAACATGCAAGTTTAATCTCCTTGTGTGTGACAGTCAAAGTACTCGATCTTGAGGCAGTGGATATTAACTGTATCACTAAAATCTTCTGACATGTCCGACGGGGCCAATGATGCAGTATCGATTCGGGGGGAGTGGATGGGTACTATATCACTAAAATCTTCAGGCAAGTCCAACCAGCCCAATGATGCTGTATCGATTCAGCTAAGCAGGTTAGTTTGAAAGAACTTTAATCTTCGAATTCTAATCTTGGATTTCATGCACGGCTGCAGGCCACCAATGGTGTTTAGGCCAATTGATGTATAATCTCTCTTTGCAATTTAGGTAATACAATTTTAGCAATCACTACATTGACAATATCGCCTAATAAAATAATTAACAGATCTAAAAAGTATTATTTCAAATTTGTCGAAATGTAAAACTACATAGGCTTTTCTTTATCCCAGTTTGGCTTGGTCTGATTCAAATTCTGATAAATCCTTTTCCATGCCATCTTGTGTTTCGTAGCACAAGAAATGTGCATTGGCGCCATAATAAACAGAGAGTACTTGCTCCCTTTAGAAGCTTTTGATGCTGGACTTGGACAAGGAAGAGTAATATTCTCCTTGGTTCATGTCATTGTGAATATGGCTATTAATTTGGTGATGAACTGATGATTGTCAAATCCTGCTAATTAACTCAAAGTTAAGTTTCTTATACAAATGGGAAAATTAACACACATGATGAATCTTTGTTGTGTCTTGTTCAGAAAGTTAGATGGGAATGATTTAGAGGAGCAATCTGAAAAGGAAGATGGAAACGAGCCAACAGAAGAGAAAACTCCTGAAGCACGACATAAGGCAACGCGCTGGTGGGCAACAGTCTTCTTTATGATCTGTGGATTTGCGGTCTTCATTGATCCTTTGTTCTGTTATATCTATGTCATAGACAGGGACGAAATGCGCATCTCCTCCGATCCGAAAGCGGTGTGGGCATATTTTGGTCTGCGAACAGCCATTGATGTCTTTTATTTTATCGATATTATCGTTTTCTTATGCGGACGTACGTGAGGGTAAGGAATTTGAGGCAGAGTCGAAACTAAAAGAAAAATGTTACATGTTGCGTCGCATTTTGGTCGCCCTTCCCATTCCAGAGGTAAGAGATACCTTTTCGAGTGTTCTCCAATTTTGTTGATATTAATCGATATTCTCCCTGACTTAATCACTCACATCTCCTATATATTCAATATGGAGTTTTACCAAAATTTTCAGGCTTTTGCTCTCCATATTTATTTCCATTGTTTTAGATGTTCAATTGTTGCACCATAATCAGATTTTGACTTTTGGCTTAACTGATTGCATAATGTGTACAGGTACTCGTGGTCTGTGCACCGTTTATAAACAACTCTGATCCATTTTATGCTATCTTCGTTATTGTCCCTTTTCAATATACGCTCCGGATATATCTCATCTATGGATGGGAAAGATGGCGTCTTATCAACAAAACTACACAAGGATGGCTTAAACCGTTTTTGGATTTGCTTCCATTCATCCTTGCTTCTCATGTAAATCTTAATCTCGTAACTCTCATATTTAGGAAAAGAAAATTTAATCTTATCTTAAATAATCTCTAACAGTTACGCAACGTTTACTTTCAGTCAGTTTAGTGTTAAAGTTATCAATGTTGTTAGCTATATGATTTATTTGTAAAAGTTTAGATTTTGAATACATCATCAACATAATGAGCATGCTTTTAAAAGATACATGAATAAAAAGAATTCAAAAAAGCACTCAATTTTCTGGACTAAATTATTCACAATCTTTTTTGGTTAAATTAAGCTCCTAATTTGATCATAATTCTAAATCACACTCCCTATTATTTTTTAGCTATTTGGAGCGTTGTGGTACCGTCTTGCTGTGCAAAGACAAATAGATTGTTGGAAGCCACATTGTCAAGTTATTCGAAAACATAATTGTACAAGAATTAATGACTTTACTTCCTCTCCCTGGATTCCGATCAACATCACGCATTTGCAAGCATTGTGCCCTACAAACAGAGAAGATAAAAAAGTTTTTGACTTTGGTATATATCATGATGCTCTTCAACCTAATTCCACATGTTCGAATTCATCCAGTCTTCCACAAAGGATCTCGCAATCTTTTTGGTGGGCGCAACGGAATCTCAGGTTTGCACGTATAGTTAGAGACCAATTTATATATAAGGCTATAACAATAATAACGTTGTAAACTTGTAATGATCAATGATATTAGTATAAATCCATATTTTTTGTGCGTATGTTGTGTCTATCTAGCCACATTGCAATCTAACAACAAGAACTAATTTTTTTTTTTTTTTTTGTGCAGTTCTTTTGGTTCAAATCTCCAGACCAGCATGCATACGTTGGAAATCTACTTTTCAATTGTGATATCTATAAGTGGCATAGCGCTATTTGTAGTATGTATTAGTGCAAGAATAAAGGTTGGTGAGGGATCGATTAGGCTTTGTATGAAACGCATTTATGTCGTCAATTTTCAAGCACGTCCATACAAAATTTTCTTTCAATCTTCAGTATATATTTCTTTTGAGCACCGGAAGTAAATATACCTCAAGGCAAACAACTAATGAACAGAATCGATTATTGAAGACTTCTTCCCTTAGTTGGTACCAGAAGCCCAGACCCTGTTTGTGGGAGATTAAAAAAAAAAAAACTGAAAAATAGTATGTAGTTTTTGTGAAGAACATGTTTAATTTTTTTTTTCTTTTCTTTTGCGAATTGAGATTTTTGTCTTTCTTGAATAATTCAGTTTTATATATAGGTTTTTGATACAAGCATTTTATGCGACATTTATTTTGTTAGTCCCTATATTAGTCTATGTTAGTTTGCTTTATTTTCTCTTTATTTAATTACTTTTGTGTTTATTAGGGTTGAAGAAAGATGAGCAAAAAAGTAAAAGCTTGATGTCCTACCCAAGCAGCAGACTTTGATGGAGAAATCCCAATTAGATGATGACATGACGCATTCTGAATAAGTGATGTAGAGAAATCCTAATTAAATTATAGGATCAAGAAGTTGATTTCTCTTCTACTTCAAGGAATCTCAAACTACAATTGAGGACTCAAGGAGCAATTTGAAAAGGCTCTCTCTCCTCTCTCCCTTGACTTTGTCCCTTTCTTTGTTTTGTTTTAATTTTCTTTCCATGAATAACTTACTCTTTAGTAGTTAGGAGCTGATTGAAGTCATAAATCATGATTGTAAACTTGTTATGACTTTTAATTAGTTTTGTTTATCTATTAGATGAGAACCTAATTTCTGTTTTTACATCGATGAATTCTATTTATGTTTACTTTGGTGCGTAGCTTAGTATGCATATCTAGGGCTTAATTGCTAAGAATAATTATTGCATGCGCCTTGTTACGAGGGCTCCGTTGAAAGTTCTAGAGTGGTAAATTATCTATACTACCAGAAAACTTGTCTTTCACGACATGTAAATTACAGTGCACATGATACCAGAAAACTTGTCTTTTTTACGATGCGTAAATTACGGCGTGCATATCATGTGCACCGTAAAAGATCAACTATTATTTACGGCGTGCAGTTTTGTGCGCCGCAAAAGAATTCTCTTTCTGGTATTTTACAGCATGTTTTCCATGTGCGTCATATATGTCACATTATATTTACGGCATCCTTTTTTGTGAGCCATAAAGGACTTGACTTTCTGATCATTTAGAGTGTGTTTTCTCAGTACATCGTAAATGACTAAATGTGCTAAAATTGGACCCGCTCAAATTTTTAGCCATATTTAATCTCCCTCTTTCATAGAAACCAATGCCAAAATATCTCTATACGTGCCCGTCTCTTTCTAGAGTCCAGATCAAAACTCATTCTTCTCTTCTTCTTCTTTTTTCCAATCTCAGCCATAAAAAAAACCCCCAAACCCTCACCCCCTACCTCGATTGTATACTATGCAAAACCCAAAGCGGTATCTTTTTCAAATTTGAATATATGCTTCTATCTCGTCTCTTCAGAGCCGAACTCGCAGCCGAGAGAAACGACTTTCTCCTCTGCTCAGATCTTTAGTCTTCGTCACCCTCGGCTTTCTCAATTGACGGTCCCACTCTTAGCTCGACCATGCTTTCTCAATTGGCTCCAAGCTCGGCGAGGCTCGTTGTGCTTATTTCTGATTCCCATTGGTGCGCCTATTTGTCTTCCCTTCTCGGAGTTCGATTTTACTTTGAACCTTTGCTGTTTGTGTTTTCAATCTTCCATTTCTTGTTGGTTTCTTGTTTTCTTTTTTGAAAATAGCAGAGGCACCAATCTAGCTAGGTGCCTCGTTCATATTATTAATAGGGAAAGAGTACAATGGGGGGGACATATTGCCTGAACCCCTAGAGATGGAAGATATATTATGTGAATTTATTGTTTTATGGAGTAGTTGAATCAATTTTAGTTCATTATTAGATGAATCAGAAACTGGAATGTAATTATATATAGAGGGCTTCAATCTGGTCATGGAATTTGCAATTTATGTGAGAAATTTTGCAATCTATATGATGTACAATAATTATATGACTGAAATTTGTTTAGTTAAAAAAAAAAAATTAGTAACATGAAATAATATACAAATTGTATATTTTTGAATATCTTTTTTCCTTTTTAAAACATCATTTACGGCTTGCATGATATGTATGTCGTAAATGTGCATCTCTTTTATGACGTACATTTAAGTCATTTACGATGCATAGTGTGACTCATTTACGGCATGCAAGATGTGTGCCGTTAATATACCCTTGTTTCACGGCGTGCATATGATTCATTTACGGTGTGCAATGTGACTCATTTAGGGCGCACAATAGGCACGATGTAAATGATAATTGTCTTTTACGACATGCCTATTTATGACACACATTTGTACACTGTAAATTATCATTTACGGCACACATAGTGGGCTGTAAAAGACCATTTTTCTAGTAGCGATGATAAACTTATTTTCATGTCATGAAAACATATATACATGGTAGTCGAAAGAATGGTCAAATAAGCTTATGTTGAAAGAGAAGAAGCAATTGATGAAACCATATATCGATTTGTGGTTATCTAAGTACTACCTCTCTAAGGATAAGGAAACAGATGTGATCAAAGAGAAAAAGGAAAATTTAAAGGCAGTGATCATGGAGAACATACACAAACTCAAAGAAAGCAGTGATCTTGATGAGCAAAATATCCTTGGTATTCTTCCCATAAAAGATAAACAAAGCATCATATCTTTTCTCTTCTCAACTTCATTGAAGAGGGCAAGAACTTCCATTTCCTCTATATGAATCAGCTCAAAGTGCGTATGAGTACTTATAATACATGCTTATGTATTATTATTAGGTAATATGATTAATATGTGCAGGAGCCAATGTATCAAACCATAAATGAAAAGGTGCTAAAAGCAATTTGTCAACATCTTGTGCCACTGACCTACACTGAAGATAGCTATATTGTCCAAGAGGGAAAACCACTTGGGAAGATGCTCCAATTCATTCAAGACACTGCAGTAATCAGCTCCCATGGTGAAACCAGCAGTGGTTCCTCAAGCAACAAGTGGCTTGGAAAAGGGGATTTTTATGGCGATGAACTCCTAAATTGGGCATTCAAATCTCCCTCGTTCTATGATTTACCTATCTCAAGTACGAATGTCACCGCCCAAGAAAAAGTTGAAGCATTTGCTATTAGAGCCAAAGACTTGAAGAGTATTTGTTTTAAGGAAAAAAAAAATGCAAACAGTACCTGACCTTTGGCCCATTAGTAACTTTCTTACCTTAGCTTCGAAAAATATCACTTTAGAACCTGAAGTTATGACCCCGACCCAACATTAGTGTTTCTGTGTGGTTACCCAGAGGATGGAATTGTAAGAATCATCGAAGAAGCACTCCATCGTCACCTATTAACCATGAACAGAGGTCAGAGGTGACGACTGGGCTTGCCAGCGTTCGACCCTCCGGTGCCTAAGTCAGATACATGTAAGAATATAGACTAGGTAGGAGTAAGTGGAGAGTAATGGCCTACCTTGAATGAGAGGAGAGACATGTATTTATAGTGTAGGTTATGATTTGTCACCCTTCCTTTTCCCATGGAGGACTAGATGTGGGCTATCAGAGTAGAGAATGCAGCACTATCATGTGTTGGGCTTTGGGCTTGGTACCATGCGAGGGGGGCTCAGCATCCTAAATTTAGATGCTTGGCCTTGTCTTTGAGGCAAGGTTCTAAAAAACAGGCTAGGTGCCCGCCTAGGCGGCGTATAGGCGCTAGGCGCCGGGTGTCCGATCCGATTTCGGGCTAGTCGATTGAGTTGGGCGCTTGGTTTCCCGGCGGCCGCCTAAACGGTCTAGGCGGAGGTTAGGCGGTCTAGGTGCCGGGGCTGGGCGCTAGGCGCTGGATTTTGGAATTTTTTTTCCTCCTCGCTGGATTCTGGAATTTTTTTTCCTCCTCTGGTGTATGCTGTAAGCAACTCGCTTCGTTCTCCATCATGAAACTCGAATCCGGAATCGACGACCATGATTCAAAAACAAACCTACCCCAACAGATTAATTCCACTAATTGACAAATCCATCATAACAAAGATCTCAAATTCAAATCCTAACAAATTCAATCCTGAACCCAATCAACCAAACTTGACAATTCGATTCACGATCGGATTGCATCTGTGGCAGCACAAAGAGCTTCTTGACCGGGATTTCGAGTTGGGTATCGCTCTTCGAGAGGCGAGATGGGATGGGCTCTGAGATTGAGAGAGAGGATTTGGGGGAGGAGAAGAGCGTGGAGATGAAGATGGGTTTAGCTTTGTTGGGGGTTTGGATTTTGAGAAGTGGGTAAAGAGGTGAGATGTGGCTTATGGGAAGATGAAGCAGAACCATTAATGTAAAGGTTCAAGTTCAAAGCTTTCAATTGTTGTTGGTTTTTACATGAGGCGGTGGTTTCACCTTTAGTGGTTTTTGGGCTAGCATTGTTTATTATTTTAACCCTTTTATTTTATCATTTCTTATAACCGTTCTTGGTCATGACTCATGACATTGGTCTTTTACTTTTTTATACAAATTGGTAAAATAAAAGGATATAAAAGCTATCAAATGTGTATCAATCATATCCCTTGTGGGAAGAGAGTTACTTGTTATAAGAATGATAATAAATATATATTTATATTTATATAATTATATGTTATCAAAATAAAAATAAAAAATAAAAATCCGCCTAGTACACTACTACACAAAGTGAATCAGACAACAGTCAAAAGCCTGTTGTCTGAATGAAAATGGAGATGTTGTAAACTGGCATGACGTCTGATCTCCCCCATCAGACAACATTCTTTTTTAATTGTCTCTCTGGTCATTCACACAACATGTGTACCTAAATATATGTTGTCTAAATTTACCAAATTTTGATTCATGGCGGTAGTCTGTTGTCGGGTATGAAATTAGACAACAGCTTATTGGTTGGGTGTTGAGTGAAATTCATCAAGCACAACAATCTTTCCAAGGTTGTGTTGTCTGTTAAAAATCTCCAACGACAATAATGTAAGAAATATGATGTGTGAAGTAAAACTCAAACAAGCATTTTT
>LYNE01001002.1:46937-57564 GCA_001662545.1 Rosa x damascena | reverse complement strand
TGTGTTGGCTGAGTTTGAGAACAGACGACAAATATAACTAATATGTCGTCTGACTAACTCAGACGACACCAAAATGTCGTATGTCGTCTGTTATGTGTCGTGTGATTCACTTTGTGTAGTAGTGAGTCCCCGCCTAGGCCCCTAGGCGCTAGGCTCCGGGTTACCGCCCGACTAGGCACCTAGCGTTTTTTAGAACCTTGCTTTGAGGTTGGCGAGTCTTGGTCTTTGATATTTGCTAGGTGGTGTGAACAAGTCCCCCCAAGTCCCCGATCAAGAGTTCTCTTTGGTAAAGAGTTTGTTTCTTGTGTAAATATCAAAGTAAGACGAGATGTTCTTGGAGAGTGGGATACCTATTCCCATAGTCCCGCCAAGTCCCCATGCAAGAGAATGATGGACCGTGTCCACCTTGGTAGGGTGTCATGTGTGCTATTGTGAGCTGTTGCTTTAGGTGATTGTCCCGCTCTCGTGCCTGAAGATGGCGATTCATGTGTTAAAGTCACCAGGAGTGTTGCTTTTGTGTAGATTGACAGTAGTAGTACTATCAGGAGTTGTAGTTTAGGTACCGCTCTCGTTCCGAGTTAAGTGACTCGAGGTGAGCATCTCGCACTTGTGTTGGTGCCGATACCGGCATGTTTGTGTGTCTTAGGCGTGTGTAGCCTTTGAGTGTTATGAGCCATATGTTCTAGCCAATTGAGCTATTCCAGCCTGTATGTTTATGCCTCAGCTGTTTATGACTATTTCATGTATAGTTATATATGGCTGTCTATGCATGTAGCATCTGTAGCATTTGTATGTGGAGATACACGTGCTTATTTGTGAGGTTAATTTGGAGATAAGAGATGAAGAGATAAGTGAGTGTAACACCATAAGGCCCCGGGGGGATCACATAATAAGGTTACTGATAAGCTAAAATAAGACTGTCATGGGCAGATGCACCAAGAGTGGTGTTCCGAAAGGAAAATATAATAATCCGTGCATTGTGATGCCTCTAGAGGGTCGCTAGAGTGCCTACGTACCCATTGTGGGATCAAACCAAACGTAGTTCATTATTTGTGAGATTTGTGGTTTTGTTACCAATACCGCTACGCTCATAGGCTGTCAGTATGGCATTTTTAATGATGAGCATAGTACTCAAAGGAGCTGCTAGGGCGTGAGTGTGGGACTCAATATTGTCGTTAGGGCATGAGTGTGGAGCTTGATGTGCTGAAGCATGGCGAGATTATGCCACTGAAGCGAGTGTGCCGTTTAGGCATAGCGAGAGTATGCTGAGTGTGCTGTTGAGGCATGGCGTGAGTATGATACTGGGGCATGCCGAGAATGTGCCGCTAAGGCATGGCAAGGGTATGCCGAGCATGCGGCTAAGGCATGGAGAAAGCATGATGCCGAGAGTGTGCCATTGAGGCATGGTGAGGGTATGCTGATTGTGCTGCTAAGGCATGGCAAGGGTATGCCGAGTGTGTCATTAAGGTATGGCGAGATTATGATGTTGGGGCATGCCAAGAGTGTGTCACTAAGGCATGGAGAGAGAGCTACCAGAGCATGGAAAAAATGTGTCATTGAGGCATGGCGAGTATAGGTTGCTAAAACATGGATAATAAACTACTGAAGCATGAATAAGATACTGCTGAAGAGTAGATAATACACTGCTGAAGCATATGTAAGATATTGCTAAGGCATAGATTAGATACTACTGAAGCATAGGTAAGATACTGCTGAAGAATAGATAATATACTGCTGAATCATAGATAAAATGTTGTTGAAACATAGACAAGATTCCGCTAGAGCATGGCAAGTATATGCCACTACGGCATAGTGTGTATGTGGCAAGATTGCCTCTAAGGCATTGCGAGATATATGCTGAGTACGTGCCACTAAGGTATGAGTGTAAAGCTCGAGGGGTGCCATTAAGGCATGAGTGTATAGCCTGATATGTCGCTGAGGCATAAGCATTGAGCTCAAAAGTATGCCGCTAAGGCATGAGATCTTTTGTTTGCCATGAAGGGTTTTGCCGCTAGGCATGATCTTGAGGGCAGGACGGTACCAGTGTTGGGAAGTGCCTTTACACAACCCGGGGTGACCGTGCCCATATTGCCGTGTGTCGGGGAGTGTTTATGTACTCACCTTGGTAGGCTTATAGATGTT
The DNA here is from genome assembly GCA_001662545.1 of Rosa x damascena. NCBI lineage: Eukaryota > Viridiplantae > Streptophyta > Magnoliopsida > Rosales > Rosaceae > Rosa > Rosa x damascena. Next base: position 55,422 of record LYNE01001002.1, on the reverse strand, counting down.
GTGTGTACGGGGTGTCTATGTCACGCCCCTGATTTTTAACACAAATAAAAATTGATATATAACCCCATAATTATATATGCGTGATCGTTCAGCCATCAATACAAATACCTGGAAAACTTTTTCCCTTTAACTAAATACATATTGATGCCCTAAACCCACTAAGTCAATATACACTCGCCCCACAGAGTTATATACAACACAAACTTACGAATTAAATTGTCAACAACAAAATAAAACGTAAGTACTCATCAGAGTTTACTACATAGCGGAAGTCACACAATAGCAAAGCCAACAAAATTTGCTTCCTACCCGTTCCGCTGCCAACCAGCAACCTCAACTCCAGCTACGATTATCCTAACCTGTAGGATTAACCCCTACACCGTTTGAATGGTGCACCGGGTTGCCACACAACAAACCCGGTAAGCTTTTGCAAGCCCGTATGAGCAACTCAAAACAACTCACACCAAAATCACGGGATGAACCCCGCACGTTTAAATCAAGAAACCAAATCACGCTTTGATCCTTAAAAACACGAATAAAGGAGAACAACTCACACTTTAATTCCCATTCAAATCGAAATAAAAGAAAGCAACTTACCCCTTGGTTTCTTTTAAAACGAAACATAGAAAACAACTCACACCTTGAATTCTATCAATCGTACCAAATCCTACCATAGAAAGCAACTCACAACAAAACATATCGGTCCAACCTGGACAAACACATCAATCAGTCCAACCTGGACAAAACATACAATACACAAGTCTTCCCCGGACATTTAAAAGAAAGAATCCCCGAAACTCTCTTTTAAAACACGTACTCATGAGCATCAGATAGCTCCCTGCTACCCCCCATGATGTACCATGGCAACACATCAATCAACAGCTCACACAAATCAGCTTAAGGAAACCATGCAACCATGATTCCTTCTAACATTCCATATCCTTTCCACCGAAAGGACAACATAAGTCACCGCTGTGACAATGTTCTATTTGCTAACCTAACCATCAAGAAGCAATTCAAGTCTCATCTAGACAATAAAAGAAGAATACCCTCGGAACTCTCCTTTAAACTACATACTTATGAGTCTCCAGCAACCTCGACCGTTACCCCCATAATATTCTAACTGAAGTCGTAACCACTCGTCCAGCCAAAGACGTGGTTACCGATTTTCTGCCTTGGTCACCATCTGTGACATATGATTTTCAGACCCCATCTGGTCTTTAAATCAAACGTTAAGTAAGTCGCACCCGACCTAAAAACGTTCCAAACATCTAGTTTCGGCTTTCCCCATCCCTCCTCACCATCTGTAGCTCTTGGTACAAGGACCAATACATTTAAAATGAGTCACGCAAGACTCCAAAATGTAACATCAAACTCACTACTTTTCAAACAATAGAAAAACATCTTTTCCACAATATTGTTTCCTGAAAAGTCACATTCAACAATAATATGAACACCATCATGCATATTATTCCATCACACACCACTCACAGGAATATATATATTTCACGTAAATATATATATATATATATATATATATATATATATATATATATATATATACACGTAGTCATTCGCTCAGGAATGCCTACCAATACCAACTATAGTTTGCAGTTAAATAATTAACGCCAAAACAATAATGGTAATTCCGTTCATAATGAACCTTGTGAGATTACCCACCTCGAAACTCCCGCTGCGTCTTCAATACAGAACAAGGCAGCCACACCACAAAACAACCGTCCAAGGATACCTTGTCAAGTACCTAATCACATACGGTTCCCACTTAGTAACAATTCACAAACGATTTAAGTCCGAAACCCCTATTTTGGACTAAAATCCCCAAAGTGACGCCAATCGAGGCGAAACCACATCCGAGACCACCCAATGTCTCCGGAATACTTTTACGATCGATATGCCAAAACCACAAGTCGATCGGATAGTCGGATCCTCACGGATCGAATCATCGAACGGTCCGAAATCGAAAAAACCCTAACATTCTCATACGATCTCCAAAAATTACAAACAATATATCGAAATGTTCGTATCGACGAGTAGATCGAAATCAGGAATAGAAACTATCCCTGAGGTGGCCGAAAAATGCCGGAAAACACCACCACAGTGGCGGCGCCGCCGCCGACCCAAAGTCGGAATTTGACAAAACTCCCAACACCAAAGTTCTTCGTCTCAACTCCAATTTAAACTTTCATAACTACAACAAAGTCCAAATATGAACCAATCGATCGAATTTTACCTTAGAACAAAACAGCTCGATTGAAACCCTAAAATTTCAATTCCAAAATTCGACCTCCATGAGTTAAATCGATGCAAGCCACCTTGTGGGAAGCATCTACATCCTCCGAGCTCCAAAAGCCCTCAAGAATCACTGGAAAAGGTGGCCGGAATCTCTAGTTCCGACGAAGGCGATTTCGTCCCCGAAGCGGCCTCTTCCAGTCGATGTAGCTCCCTCCACAGCTCGAATCTCTCTTTAATCCTTCCACAGACCTCAAGAGGGGATTGAGGCGAGCAAAACCCACTTTTGAATCGAAGCAAACGGTGGCCGAAGGAGGGAGAACGAAGCCGGCGAAGTGGAGAGGAGAAACCGGGCTCGGGAGAGAAGAGGAAAGCTCGGGTTTCCATTTTGGGAAATCTGGGCTTTTCTGCAATTTTCCCAAAAATTCGTCCTTTTATACAAAAATGGAAAGTTTTTCCGAAGCCCATAACTTCTTCATACGAACTCCGATTCTCGCGTTCCTCATGTCCACAAACTCGTATCGACGCGCTCTACAACTTTAGTGAAGGAAGTTCTCGGAGATACCCAACGAATAAAAAGTCAACCCTCGCGCCCCCCCCTAAAATGACGCTTCTTGAATAATTATTCGCCCGAAACACTTCCGCTCCTTACACGAGCCACGAAAACGTCCAATAACCACTAATTAAATTCCGGAAAATCCTCGGAAAATAAATACAAATTTCCGGGGCATCACAGTCTATGTACTCACCTCGGTTGGCTTATAGATGCCAGGTGCTGGGGAGTGTTTCTGTACATATCTCGGTAGGCTGATAAATGCCATGTTCCTAGGAGTGTTTGTGTACTCGCCTCGATAGGCTGCCTTGTTCTGGGGAGTGTTTATGTACTGACTTCGGTAGGCTGATAATGCCGCTAAGGCATGGAGAGCGTACCATTAAGACATGGCGAGTGTCGCTGAAGCATAGAGAATATAATGTTGAGGCATAGACCCGACTGCAGATGTGTGGATAATATATTGTTAAAGCATAGATGAGATACTACTGAACCATATGAGCATAGATCAGATACTGCTGAAGTACAGAGAAGATATCGCTGAGGCCTGGATGATATAATGCTGAAGCATGGATAAGATATTGTAAAAACGTAGATAAGATACCGCCGAAGAATAAATAATATATTGCTGAAGCGTAGATGATATACTACTAAAATACGGCCAGTAGGTATACCACTAGAGCATGATAGGAGCATTTTAATGCGATATTTTAAATGTTATTTCCTCATATTTACTTAGTTATTTCCTTAAATAAATAAATTTTAATTTAGTTTCTATTTTCTAGGTACATCGGAGAAAATGACAAGGAAATGAGCTTAAAGACACATAAGAAGGATGTGAGACGTTGGAGATGACAAAGGCAAGACACAAGGGATGCAGAAATGAGCTGAAATGAAGAAATGGAGTATTCCTGGTCCGACTAGGAATCCCAGTCAAAGTAGGAATCCTGATGAGGCTAGGAAACCTGAGGGCACTAGGAGACCATGTGGCTTCAAGATGACTCAAAACTCAAGATTCTTCTAGAACACTTGGGAATTTTCGGCAAAATGAAGAACCCTAGATATTATAGGGGTCTTAGAGGTAAAAGGAGTAATTTTTGGGGATAAATACATGATTTTCAGTGAAAATAAAAGAAGATTCTGGAAAGTGACGTTTTGAACTTATCCTGGAGAAAATCAAGGGATTACAACAAACAAAAAGGTTGAAAACAGGTCCAGATACATTCCTTGAAGTCCACATTCATTCTTGGCTGAAATTGAGGAGATAAATTAGAAATTAATCATGTAATTAATGCAAAAATAATCTCTCTAGAATCAAGGTGCTAATTTGAAGGCTTCTTATTGGTTGGATGACATGGGAAAGATGATGTGGAATTATCTGATTGGCTAATGCTGTGTGGATCAATCTTGAAGGCTTGGAGACCAAGTTTCCATCCTCCTATAAATAGGAGCATCATTGGGACATTTCATTCACCACTTCACTACACCACTTCTCCCATACTTCTAAACACCAAAAATTCTCTCCATTCTCTAGTCTTCAGAAGCTCTGCATCTCAATCAAGGACGAGAAGAAGTCATGCAATACATCAAGATCCTAGCCACCATCCACCCTTGCGTCGTCCCTAGAAGATTGCTTACTTTCAAGGATCTTCAAGTTCTTCGTCTCAAGGCTTTGTCATCCATCTTTCACGGTGTATTTCATACTTTCTTTTGTTTTCCTTTGTTTGATTCGTAGAGTTATGAATTCTAGTTAACATGACGTTAAGGGCAAAGTTTAAAGCCCGTTTATATGTTTTGAAATAAAGTTGTGATTTCTTTATGTTGATTTCTATGTTGCTTATGTGAGATTGCTTGATTGATTTTGGATTATAGAAAACTTTTATATGTATGTGTTCTTTGGTGGCCAACTTAGGATATTTGCATGTAATTGGAGCTAGATTTAGGTAAACAATTCACCTAATAGTTTTGTGAACCTAAATCATAAGTAGTAAAGGCTTTGGACAAAAGTAGAAATCAATTAAGGAGAATTGCAAATAGATGAACTTTCTCATACTAGGTTGTGCACTTTGGTTGACATCCTTTCTTTGTTCTTCATGCATTGAATGTGTTCTTGATTAGCTAGCTTTCTAGACTATGATTGCATGTTCTATAGGATTAATTTAGGTGCTTTCACTTAGATTAATTATTCAAGGAAAGTAAAATATGGGAAATCGTTTGCTTATTAACGTTTCACATGGTCAACTTCTTTCACATGACATAGAAAATCAACTATAGGATTTGTGATTGGATTTCATTCATATGATTGTGGTTTTGATTTTTGTTCCTTGCGTTCCACCCTTGTATATCTGTTTTTACATTTTCTTTATTTTATTTATTTTAATTTTCAATTTTATAATCTTAAAACCCCCTTTTTTGTGTTGGATACACTACAAGAATAAGTTAATCACACGACACTCATCACACGACACATGAGTTTTTGCTGTCGTCTGAGTTAGTCAGACGACAGATTTCTTAAATCGGTCGTCTCATCTCTACTCATCCAACACATGATCATTTTGTAAATTTGAGAGATTTCAGACGACACTAACAAGGATATTTGTTGTCTGAATAACGGGAAAAAAAAAACAAACAATCATTAATTTATATTTATTTTTTTCCCCTCTCAAAACACCCAAAACCTTTCCGCCAAAAAAAAAAAACACCCAAAACCTAGCAGTAAACTCGAGTTCCCTCCCTTAGCTAAAAATTTGGGTCAACTCTCCCTCCCAAATTGCTCTCAGGCTCCCTCCGACTCACCATCGCTCTCACCCTCAATCACCATCGCTCTCACCCTTAATCCCCCTCACCCTCTCAACCTCACCGACCGTAGCTCTCCACCTCGCTCTCACTCGATCTCAGCGGGTTTTTCTTACTTCAAGCTCTGATACAATAAGGCCCAGCATATAATTTGTAGAAGTACGGAGAGAAACGAAGAAGGAAGAGATCGGCAAACTAATTGCAGACCCACTCAGGCAACGATTAAAGCAAATAGAAGACTCTAGGAGCAACTGGAGTTCAAGAAAGCTGTCAAAGGCGCAAATCAAGGTCCAATTTCAACGCTTTAATTATCCAATTTCTGAAATTTCCAATTGGGTTTCACGATTTTGATTGTTATTGAAAACCTAATTGCAGTTCTGTTCATTGCTTCTGGAGACGACGATACGATTAAGTGCAATTTGGTGGGCTTAACTCTCCTCTCCATTTTGCTGCAGCTAAAGGGCACAACGAGGTCGTTTTGGGTTTTCTTTTTTTCTTTTTCTAGGTTTGCTTCCCATTTGAAATTGATGACCGTTTGATTTTTCTGATTTTGGTTATTTTCTGGCTTTGATTCAGATTATTTCATTGCTTTTGGAGAATGGAGCTGATGTAAACTCCAGAAATTACTGTGGGCAGGTATGATACTTGGTGTTGTTCTAATCTAATTATGAGTTTGTTTATTTGATTTTGAGCATTGCAGTCTCTGTTTGAGTTGATTCTGAGATGTGGGTTGTTAGAAAGATTATAACTTTGTGTGGTTTGATGCATAAATTGGCTTTGGTGCTCTGATTTGTGGCTTTGGTTAGATTAACCAAAAGTTCCTGGTTAGATTAACCTTTGTGTTATATGCAATAGAAGGGTTTGGTCCCCAATTTGCTTGGTTTAGACCTATGCAGATTTTAAGTCATTTTCCAAAACCTGTCAAACTAATTACAGGACAAAAATTGAGCACTCAGGCTAGAAATTTATTTTCATAAATGATTTGTCAGTGTTTTTGTGAACTGGTTTTTCAGTTTTCAGTCATTTCTGAGTTTCACGTTTTTGATCCAACACTCTCATTAGGAATTAAGAAAATAGCCTTGGTTTTGCCATTGGGTTTTTCTTTGACTAGATACTTTGGACAGGTCCAGTAACTTTTAAGTTTGAAAATTGCAATGGGAGCCTCCCAGCAGTTCTTGACAATCCATTTCGATGGACAAAGGTACTGTATTGTTAATGCTTGTCAACTTTTATCTTATTTTAAGAAGTTTACTTCATACATACCTTTCTGTTACATCCGGACGATTATGTGTTTTCAGGACGTCAGCATGATATACATAGATGCACCTGTTGGTGCTGGATTCTCCTACTCAAAAACTCAAAGCGGTTATGTTATGGATGACTATAAATATGTTGCACAAAGCTATGAATTTCTGCAGAAGGTATGCATGTTATACAATCTATTTGTAAGAAAAGAAGTGGTATTTATGCCATAGATTCAATGAGTAGTCCGCTTTGAATTTGACAATTCGTGTTGTCATGCAGTGGCTGGACGCACACCCTGCATATTTGGAAAATATACTCTACATTGGTGGTGACTCATTCTCTGGCATAATTGTGCCAATGATTGTACAACAAATATTGGATGGTTTGCTACTGTCAGCCAATAACTATTCTTCTTCGTTTCTTGCTTTGCATTCGTTTCATCTATTCATTTTTGTTTATCATAATAGTTTACCCTAATTTAATCACCAAATGATGGACCTTATTGAAATTGAAAAGCGTAGTAGCTTATGGCTAGTCCTACTTCCTCATGATGTTGCAGGTAATGAAAATGGAACTTTGCCTCTAATGAATCTCAAGGTATGTGGATCTAACTACAAAAAATTGGATTAATTAAGATGGTATCGTCTTCCTTTAGTTTATCAATGCCTTATACCTGAAACCAGTCATAGATTATTGTTTCGAGCATTGTAAATTCTCAGTTTTTGTAAATTGTTATCTATATTTTTCTCTTGATCACTACTACAAAAAAGCCATCAGACGACGGTGGATTTGTGTTGTGTGATGACCAAACTCACCGTGGTCTAAGTGAGTGTTGTGTGATTGAAAAATCAGACAACGGTGATTTCACCGTTGTGTGATAATGCTTTGCTCAACAGAATTCCATTTTCCGTTGTGTGAATTCTGCGCAGGCATGTGCCTGGCATGGCATGCGAAGGGAAGCCTCCGGACAGTCAGACAACAGAAAAAGAAATTTGCCGTTGTGTGAGATTCATAACACACAACGGATATAATTGATTCTTTGTTATGTGAGATTCATAACGCACAACGGGTTTCACTTATTCTTTGTTGTGTGAGATTCATAACACACAACGGGTATAACTTATTCTTTGTTGTCTGAGATTCATAACAGACAACGGGTATAACTCATTCTTTGTTGTCTGAGGTAAGCAACACACAATCAAGTGAAATTATCTCCCTTGTCTGTTGGTTACTCAGACAACAGAGATGATTTTTATTTCCGTTGTGTGTTATGAATCTCACACAACAGAATTTTGTTTTCTTTTGTTGTTGGTTGTTAGTTCACACAACAAATTCTTTTTATCAACCATTGTGTGAGCAACATTAGGTTTGTTGTCTGAGCTTGGTTCTCACAACATTGTTTTGAGCTGTTGTTTGTTCATTATGTATTCCATACCTGGAATATCTTTTCATAAATAATGGTCCATATTACCACATAAAACCACACTAATTAATCCATATCATATAAGTTTTTCGAACTTCCAAACATTCAAGTTATTAGATAATGTACCAAACAAGAAAGTCTTCCTAGCTACAACCTACACATGAATCAAAAGCATTATTCCTAGCTGCTCGCTAGACCCATGAATCAAACTTGGTAGCTCA
>LYNE01001002.1:30888-45465 GCA_001662545.1 Rosa x damascena | reverse complement strand
ATATATATATATATATATATATATATGTGCGCCAAATAACAGTACAAAATCATGTATCTAGAATAAAAGTAAAGATGAAATTAATAACAAAACAAAAGTATATCAATATTTATTCCCTACATAAATTCCTGAATTACAAAACTAGTTAAACATAATTTTTTTTTATTGCTGGAACCCAGTGGGAGGCTCGGCCATCACGCCTTTAAATTTACAAAGCATCATTGAAACCTTGCTCATCTCGCATTTTTAGCTGTGAAAGTACAAATAATGTTGTCATAATCAAGTTTATCTCCCATATTTTTTTTCAATAGACAACATAGATAAACCATTCAATCTTTCTTGTGACATTGTTGACCGAAGATAAGATTTGATCAACTTCAACTTTGAAAAACTTCTTTCCGCAGAAGCAACTGTTATCGATACAGTCAACAAAATTCTATAAGCAATCCAGGCATTTGGGAAACAACCCTCCATCTCTTTTAAATAATTCAACACTTTAATTGCCCTTTTTGCCTCCTTCGGTAGAGTGTCTTTTAGATGTTTCAATTATGAAAATAGTTCTTCCCCATTAATGTTGGAAATCCCGCCATGTGTCAAAGAACTTTCAAGATTGGCACAATACTTCTTCAAGCTATCATTATCTGAACACTTCAACTTCTCTACATTGAACAAGAACCCAAAAAGTTCTTCATCATATTTTTGAAATTGTTCAAACCAACTTCTAAGTGAAGAAAGAGCTTGATCAACTATATAGGTGAAGTAATTAACTCGGAATGATTCTTCAGCTGATTGTGTCACATCTTCACTAGCACTCTCATCAAATTGTTTCTTTCTCCGAATGATTCGCTTTTCACGAAATACAGGTTCAATCTCCATTTCATTCGCAATCTTCTTAGCGTCAATCATGGCCTCATCAAACCCAATTTCTCTGAAATTCTCAAGAGAAGAAATAAGTTCCTTTAATTCTGTGATGGCAAAATCAATATGCATGTCTTCAGTTTGAAGAATTTTGCTAACAGTATTGATAGCAAATAATAACTTGTACCAAATAACCATGCCAAGCAAGAATTCAAAGTTCTCCATTTCAAATATTGCTAACGACTCGGCTTCACTCTTTGTCATCGGATCTTCACTAACTTCTGCCAAGTGAATTAAAGCATCTCTTATTTTTCGAGCTTGAAATCTTATGGGCTTAACACTTTCAACATGACTCTCCCAACGTGTCTGTGACAATGGCTTAACTATAGGACCTTCCACATAATTTTTGAAAACTTGCCATCGTTTTGTAGATGATGAAAACAGTGAATATATCATTTGAATCACTTCAAAAAAAGACATAGCTTTGGGACAACAATTTGCCATATCACAGAGTGCAAGATTGAGACTATGACAACCACATGGAGTGTAGAATGCCTTAGGATTTACTTCAAGTAGCCTTTTTTGAACACCTTTGTGTTTTCCTTTCATATTAGCTCCATTGTTATATCCTTGTCCTCTTATATCATCAATATCAAGTTGAAGAGTGCTCAATGCATTTGTAATCTCAGTAAAAAGCCCAAGACCTGATGTATCATATACTTTCAAGAACTCTGCCAGAACTCTTCTACCACTATAGGCTTTGAAGAAACATCCACGCACCATACTACAAGAGACATTTGCTCTTCATGACTTGCATCGAGAGTGCAATCCACAATAATGGAAAAGTATTTTGCTTCTTTGATACTTGTAACAATTTATTGTTTTATCTCACTTACTAACATTTGTATCATTTCATTTTGAATTCTCTGACTGAGATAATGGTAGTGTGTCTCATGACTTTGAATGCATCAAACATGCTCTTGCATTGTTAGATCAAATTCAGCAATCATCTCAATCATTTGCAAAAAAAATTCCATTATTCTCCACATAAAGCTTCTCACTATCTCCACGAAATGCCAAATTATTTTTTTGCAAGTCTTTTGACAACAGCAATTATCCTGAGCAGTACTTGTCTCCAATGCTCATTCTCTTTCGCAATTTGTTCTTGCCAGCTTTTATCAATTATTTGGCTCTTTTGTAGTCTCTTTTTCAATTCAATCCATCTACTCATACAATAAGCATGCACAATACTTGTTTCATGACCCTTAAGCCTCCGACCAAGGTTTTTCCAATCTTTATATCCTACACCAGCTACGTCGCCCAAATTAATTTTCTGCTCATCTTTCTTAAACAACTTGCAACCACTACACCAAAAATGGTCTTTTACGGCCCACCATGTGTGCCGTAAAAGCCTATTTAAGGCGCACAAAAATGTGCTGTAAAATCTCGCGCCGTAAAAAACCCCATATCTTTTACGGCGCGCAAAAATGCGTCATAAAAGAACAATTAACGCGCCGTAAAAGTGGTTCCACAAATGTTATTGAGGTCATTTACGGCCCACGTTGCACGCCTTAAAAGACCTCTTATTTAAGGCATACCCCTACACGCCGTAAAAAAGTGACTGAATTCCTATTTAAGGCGCACTCTGCGCGCCGTAATTGAGGTCTATTCAAACAAAAAAAAATTATATTGCTCAAATGTCATATTCATATTACTCTCATGTCATATATATAAGAAGCTGAATGTAAAAAAACACTTCATAAAATTTTCATCCCTAACAGATGCCACTACATATATCTCTTACACTTAACTCGATAAGATGAGTACAAAATCAAATCCATAAGACTTGGTATTACACCACTGCAGCAAAGGGTTGAAGGTAAAGCTACCAACAAGCTCATCCTGTAAAGAAAAAATGAACAAGTATTTCAGCTATATCAGATTCAAAGATCTTATGAGTACAAGTTCACTTTCAATAAACTGAAGTTCATGTTCCATTTTTATAAATTTTAACTACCAGTATCCAATGAAGGAAGACACTCGGACAAATCTGGGACGAATATGACAATAATCTCTTTATGGCTAAAGAATCCATCTTTCCCAATCCTATCGTAGTGTATCTGCACATGCCAAATATAATGAAAACCTAGTCATGAATGAACCTGCAAAATCAAACTGACTTCCAACTACTTAACCATCACAATAATTATAAGGGAAAAGTTATACCTTAAGAAAACGATTCCAGTACTTAATTCAAACAGAATCGCAATCAACTTCAATCCAATGCAACTAAAACAATTCCAAAAAAGATCAAATTCAAATTTAAAAAGCACAAAGAAAAATAGAGTGAAGTTCACGCACCTTCAACCTCGTGGCTGCTCTTCGGGGGTTCCAAATCCTTCACTTTCGTTGAGGAACTTCTTCTTCAATACCTAATTTCTGATCTCTCCTCGCCAACATAGAGAACCGGGCCGTCGCCACCTTGGTGATACCCAGCCTTTCCGATGCTCACACCTACAAATCCAGAACAATTGGTTTGATTGGTTGGGCTTAGGGTTTTCAGATGAATGGAAAGAGGGCTTACGATACCGATGAGCTCACATCGCTACTCCTCATCACCGTCATCGACGAGAAGCATCATCGGTCCTTGTGTCAGCGTCGGACTTCTGAATATCTCTTGGGCTTTCGGTGGATCGAGAGATAGAAAGCGTCGCTCTGCGCCATATTGTTCAAATCCCAATCCTCCTCCTGCTCGGGCGGAAGGTGTTCAACGAAAGTAGTGGAGGCGGGGAGGGCGGGGGGGGCGGAATTGAACGGCAGAGATGATGAGTGGGGAGTGGGGAAGAGAGTGAGGTAGAGGAAGACGGAAAGGGGAGATGAGAGAAGAAAAGGTCGGTCTCTAAGAGATAGAATAAGAAGAGGACTGAAAATGGAGTTTGAGACTAATAAAAAGTCAAGGAGGGAAATTCAACTTTTAGCTAATAAAATGGGCGGGCTATGGCATTTAAGGCGTGCTCTTGACGCATGCCGTAAAAAACTTAACATATATGCCTTTTACGGCGTGCAAAAAATGAGTGCTGTAAATGTGTATATATATTTACGGCATGCAAGAGATGTGTGCCGTAATTGTATTGTAACATTTACGGCGCGCAAGAAATGTGAGCCGTAAAAGATTAAACACCTATGACTTTTACGGCGTGCAATACATGTGCGCCGTAAATGTATATACATTTACGGCGCACATCAATTGTGTGCCGTAAATGTATGTCATTTACGGCGTGCTTTTTTGTGCGCCGTAAATTTCGCGCAGTAAAAGCCTACTTTTAGTGTAGTGAACAAAAGCAAAATATTCTATCTAGAGATTCTGAATACACTAGCCAATTCTGATCTTGCTTCTCGCCATTTGGTAAATAACTAAATATCGAAATAAATGTTCTGAAGAAAAATGTCTGCCTTTACTATCTTTGGGAAACTTGTAGTCATGGTCTCTTTGAGGACCTTTTTCAACCAAAAAGTCTCTAATATTATAGTCAATCTTATCCCAATTACCCAAGTCATCAACATTCAAAGGAAAGTTAATTTGCTCATTGAAATCTTCATTATGGACATCTTGATCCATACTATCATTATCTTCCTCATCCATAAGTTGATCTTCGTTGTCACTGGCAATCATAGGCTCTCTTTCTTCTTCACCATAATTATCATGAGCATCCATGGGTTCATCATGTTGTTCATTATTAGGCTCATCTTCCTGATCATTCACCACATTTTGAACTAACGTCTCTGCTTTTTTGTTTCCCCCAAAATACTTATCAAGTGATCCAGCTAGAGATTGAATTAATGCTTCTTGTCGTTCTTTTTTTTTTTTCCTTTTTTGAGCTCCAAACTTGTGATTGAGTTAAAAATAAAGAATCGAACTTGTTTGATGTGGGAAATTTTCTATGCATACGCAATTGATATATAAGGTTTAATTTGGGTTAGTTTTCCATACGGAGAAGGAAAGGGAATAGTTATTCATATGGAAAAAGGAAAGGAAAAGTTTATATGGAATAGGAAAAGGAAAAAAAAAAGTGAGCTGGGCCACGAGTCTAAGAAAAATAAGTAATTAAAAAAAATAAAAAAAGGCTAAAAGGATGAAGCTAATTCGATTTGGCCTTGGGGCCCTCTTCAAATCACTTAGGTCATCTTTAACAAGAGGGCTACATGGTGACCTCTAGCTCTTTTTGCTAAAAAATGGGCTCCAACAAGAGAAGGTCCAAAGGACTAAATGTGAAGAAGGGGGTGGAGAGAGTTGAAATAGCCCTATGGCTGGCCCTTTAGTTCTTAGTGGGACCCACAACAAATCAGCTCAGTTAATCCTTTGTGATGCAATACATGGGTTGCATGCATTTCAAATAAAAATCTAATGGCCCATAATAGAGAACCGTTGCAATCCACGGTATGCAATTAAGCACTATAATTATACATGCATGAGGAACTAGTTGTTGGCTTCAGTTTTTGTTTTTTTATTATTTTTTTATATAATTTTTTTTTATATGTATTCCTAACTGTAATATTTCTGTTACCAAGAAAAAAAAGATCATTTTTTCCCACTTTACCTATATATACATACATTCTTTCTTTCTAATTTCTTACACTTTCTACCTTCTCTAACGCCACTTCAACTTATTTGAAGCATGTCCACTCCATCTCTCAAAGGTGTTAATTGGACAAAAAAAGAAGATGAAGCTCTTTGTGTTGCATATATGAAAGTCTCTGAAAATTCTACGAAGGGTAATAGCCAAAAGGGAGACGGCATTTGGAAACAAATGGAGCGAAAATTAATTGACGGCTTCAATGGCAATTCTCCAAATGCAAGATCGGATGAAAGTTGTAAGTTTCGATGACAAAAATTTCTCTTTACATACATAAATAAGTGGCATTCTTGCGTCACACGTTCCGAGAGGAGACTTCATAGTGAAGCAAATCACATAGATCAAGTGAGATTCCTTTCCTATATATTTTTTATCTATTGTACTTCAATATCATTTCATGAATTATTATTCTTATTTATTGTTGTTGAAAATATTGTTATAGCAACACCTCGCCGAGTATATGTTTAGGGAAGACATGAAAGGAAAATCGTTCCATTTTCATAGTTGCTACGATTTGTGCAAAGGTTGGGTGACATTTGACACAACCTCACAAGAACATTTTGGTCCACCCCAGGTGCGAAGAAGCCTCCTGGTGTCCTTGGAAGATGACGATGATCCTGTCGATAGTAATTCAACACCAACTTCATCTAGGGATCCCGCCAATTGGAAGAAACGCCGCAAGAATAAAGAAAATCAAGGACCAAGAAAAGGAGAAGAAAGCCTTTGAAGATAAGTTATTAGCTTGCATGGATCGATTGGCGGAAGATAATGCAAAGGCGGAAGAGGCAAAAGCAATAAGGGAAAAGATGAAGGAGGATCGATGAGAGAGAGATAGAGAAGAAGCTATTTTAATGATGCAAACCGTTAATTTTACTCTAAAAAGCAAGACTTATTGTGATGGGAAAAAGATAGAAGCACTTGAAAAGCTAAGCGCACGGGAGTTGTTTCCGAATACCGGCTCAACTTCGTATAACTATCATCCACAAATGTCATTCAATGAAGACGAATTTTAGTTAATATAAATTAGTTTCTTTTAAGTGCATGTATTTTTAATTTATTTATTTCGTATCACGTTAATGAAGTTTATGTAATATTTTATTTATGAAATAAGTGGTGAAATTAAAGTAAACTTTTATTCATTACAATTGAAACCAAACAAGTCACACAATAAAAGTTAAAGCAAATAAAAACAAGTCACACATTAATAAATAAAAAAACAAGACTCAGGCACTATGACATGACAATAAATAAAAAAACAAGACTCAGGCACTATGACATGACAATGAATTGTCAATTATTATTAGGATGACAATGTAATTATCATACCCCTAACCTTGTCCTCCTTGTCCTCTTCTTGACCAAACATGTTTGACAAGATCTTTTCGTAGATTACTATTCCCAATATGAGAGCGTACCCTTCGGTAACGAGACATGTAATTGGCCATTGTAATATGAAGAGGTAAGTTTGGGCCATCATATATTCTTGCTCGAGCTCTCCTTGACCTATTTGGGTTTGGTTCATCATCATCGGACTCATCATTACAGTAGTCATCTAGCTCATCCTCCACAATCATGTTATGAGGTATTATGCAAGCCAACATGATTGTCGATAATAAATCCTTATCCCAACCTCTTGCAGGTTGCCTAACTAATGCAAATCGTGTTTGTAGAATTCCAAATGCCCTTTCAGCATCCTTGCGGTACGCCTCCTGTTTTGTGAAAAAATACTTCTCCTGTTCATTATCAGATTGTTTGATAGATTGCACCAGCGTCGCCCACTTAGGGTAAATACCATCAGCAAGATAGTACCCAAACACATAAGGAGTCACATTGACATAGTAGTTAAGATGTGGTGACTGACCTGCTATGACAGCATCAAGCAAAGGGGAGCATCCGATAACAGTGAGGTCATTTTGAGCTCCCGGAATTCTAAAGAAAGCATGCCAAATCCAGGTATCAAGACTTACCACAGCTTCCAGAACAATAGTTGGCTTTTTTGATTTGCCACTAAAGCTATCCTGCCATTCCACTGGACAATTCTTCCACTGCCAATGCATGCAGTCAAACGAACCTATCATTCCAAGAAACCCTTGTCGCTCGGCTCTTTATAGAAGCATATCTAGATCCTCTGTTGTAGGAGTCTGAAGGTAGCGTGCTTGATAAATGGTGACAACGGTATGACAACATGGACTAAGATTCTCAATGGAGGTTGATTCCGGGATACGAAATGATTCATCTAAGGAATCAGTCAAGCATGCAGTGGCTAGCATCCGGAGTGCGCACGTCAATTTCTGGTGAGGTGAGAAGCCTGGACGCCCAGCACAATCTTGTGACTGTCTAAAATATGGGTCTGCCGTCTGGACATGTTCTTACATACAGAGGAACACTTCACGCCTCATCCCATAACATCGTCTGAAAGTTTCGGCAGGGTACACAGGGTCAGCTATAAAGTAATCATTTAACAATTTTTCATTAGCTACCTCACGTCATCGATGACGAGTAGCGCAGCCGGGAACAGAACCACTTCATTTAGGTTGTTGTTGAAGTGGGTTAGTAGCCAACCAGCTAGCTGCTTCTGCCATAACTTGTGTTGTATTTCTTGGCCTCTGCGCATCATATTCTTCATTATCTTCCTTGTCTTCACGTTGCCTCTCATTCCACTTAGAAAACCAGTTCGAATTCATTGCAAAATGTAATGAAAAGTTATAAACTGAACGAACAATTAGAGAGGAGATAGTGAGATATGCATCTGAAACCACCCTTTTTATTGAGGTTTGAAGCTGAAGATAGAACCGCCACGTATGCATAAAATTTAATCAGAAATCTAGAGAGTTGATCACAACACGACACGTGGCATTCAAAAATCCTATCGATAAATTTGATAAGACTCTGTAATAATTTATCTTGCCACGTCGACACTATATCTAATCGGGAATCTACATATTTGCCTCAGAAGTGGCATGTGGCACTTAAAAAGCTTGTCCGAATTAGATTCAGGAAAATCCTCGGAAAATAAATACGAATTTCCGGGGCATCACAGAAATTATGGTCAAGAGAGGAAAAAGACGAAAGAAGTAGCGAATTCGAGCAAAAAGTCAACTCCGACTAAAAGACAAAAAGATGGTCAACCAAGTCAACTTGGCCCAATAGCATGAAGTCCAAGGCCCAAGACCAAAGAAGCACAAGTGAAGACCCAAGCTCATTTGTATAACATCTTTGTATTCAAATTTCAAATTCAAAATAGATGTAATGACAATAATAATAATAGACCACACCTCACACACATCACACATGTGGATGAGATATTTATTTGTGTTCACACTAGACACACACTCACTTACACTTTTACCCTACGGTTTTCTTTATATTTTCCAAAATGTTTTCTAATCTTCTAATTGTCTACATTTTTATTAGGTTGTTTTAGTCATTTCATTTTACCTATTTTCTACTTTTTTTGAGCCCTTGGATCTAGGGTACAAGTCCAATCTTGACCCTTGAACTCAAGGGGGTATTTAAGCACATTTACACACACATTTCACAAGCTTAAGACCCATTTTTCCACACCCTAGGCCTTTTGGCCGAATTTGGGACTTCTCTCCCTTCTCACCTCTTCTTCTCTTCTTCATCCCCCATTCTTCACATGTAAGCTTGCACAAGGAGGAGGCACACACATTTCCGGTATCTAGGCCACCATCTTTACACCATGGCTTCATAAGGGTAGCAAGAGAATCCATGAAGTTATGGCAATAACTAGTGACAAGCTTTGCCTTAACTTTCATGAATTTCTCCTCTCTTTCCCTCTTCTTTCTCTCTCTTATTTCTTGCTTATGGTGTTGTTTGATGTGTATTGATATATACTTGTGTGCAACCTCGATCTCATGGTTTTAGGGTTTTGAAACACAAGTTTAGTTTTGTATGGTTTTGTTGAGGAATTAATAAAATTGATATTTATTCATATGATTTGTGTACTCTCGCTTTAATTTCTTCACTCTAGATGTATGGTTTAAGTTTTCCCCTTCTTAATCTATGTTTGGTGTGTTGGAATTGGAATATTAAATTGGGAAATTTATATTTCAATTTAGATTATGGCATGAGTATGGTGGAATTTGCCCATTGCATACCTCTATTTCCATTTGAATTTCTTAGATTGTACGTGGTTCTCCAACACCCAATTTTGAGTATTATTACCCTTGATTGTCGGAATAGTGTTCGGAATTGTTGGGTAGGGTAATTGTCATCACAAGTACTCTTTTCGACCTTATTATTTGTGGTGATGGTTGCTAAAAAGTGTTACAATCGATTGTCGAAACCTAAAGCATTTAGTTTTGAGCACTTATGGCCTTAACAAGGCATAAGGATTGAGACTAGGATAGGGTAGCCAAAACCTAAGTATTCTTTCTTCTTCTTGTTTTTGCATAGGGTTTGACTACTATTTTATGACAATAAATTTAGCTTTCTTTTCGACCTCTTAATGCTAAATGGAAATCCGACAAAACATTTGAAGCATCATATGAATTAATCATCATTATTCAATATGATTTTAGATTTGTGTGGAGAACCTTGAATTCCATGGTGACCCTTGATGCGATGCATCCCATCCTTCTATCTATCTTATTTTTATGTCGTAGTTAGTTAGTTTATTTATCATTTATGAAAATTCAAAAAAACATTGTGACTTTCCCACTACCATTCATTTGTAAATCCATGTGGGCGTGAGCATTACAAGCACTTTTATGTGTTTCACGGCCCTATCTAGGCCTTGCTTGGTGCAAGGCCGTCTATGTGACTTTGTGCGATGCAAAGTCATGCTTGAATAAGGCTAGCTCGATGCCTTGTTTAGCATTTTTTTTCTATTTTTATTTGTTTGTGCAAGTGATTTTCGGTGACCTAGAACCAAAGGATTCTTAGCTAGCTCGTAATCCCAGAAGTACGATAAAC
Source organism: Rosa x damascena (assembly GCA_001662545.1). Taxonomy (NCBI): domain Eukaryota; kingdom Viridiplantae; phylum Streptophyta; class Magnoliopsida; order Rosales; family Rosaceae; genus Rosa; species Rosa x damascena. The sequence continues at coordinate 35,035 of LYNE01001002.1, read as the reverse complement.
CGGGACGTAAATACTTCCCATCTTTGATGACCGTGTTGATTGTTACGCGATAGGCGAATGAAAAATGCTCAAATCACTAAAGCAAACAATATTTATATATACTATCTATATCATATTTACAGAAACTTCGGAGGCCCCCGGGAGCCCGTGGCCTGAGGCGGCTGCCTCAGTCGGCAGCCTTCAGGGCCGGCCCTGTACAAGTCCCCCCAGTGTCGAAAACATTTATCATGGTGGGAGTGAGGATTGATCTCTCTTGTGAGATGTCATGTGGATATAAGCAATCTAGGTGCTAAACATGTAGCGGCATGTGGATATAAGATTAAATTGTGTAAATAAGCGAATTAAGTATAGCTCAATGGGCAATTTTGTGTGCGCGACATTGTTTGGGCCATTAGGTTTGCTAGAACATGCAATTGGACTGTGTTTTAGCAAGTTGGGTGTGAGTGAGCTGATAAGCGTTGAGTATGTGGGTGTGGCCCAAGCGAGTGAAGTGATGCTCGATACCCAACTGAGTCATAATTCAAGCAAGTTTATGATAAGCATAGACATTTAAGCATGGCATAGTGATGTAACTATTCTCACATGTATATATGTAGCAATGAATCAAGATAAAAGCATGGCATGTGTGTTTAGCATGTAATCGCAGTGGAGATACGAGTAACATTGTGCATTTCATAGTCATGCTTGATAATCATGGTGACATTTACAGTATGGTATCCACTCTAAGACATGGTGACTATGCTACTAAAATATCACGTTATGTAGGCATGCTGAGATTGTTGTAATCAATTAAGCATGTCAAGTATGAGATAAATTTAAATTGGGGAAGCATAAGATAAAACTTGTCTTATGTCGACTGGAGGAGGCGAGAATCAGAAGCGGTGTAAATATCCAAATCCTGTAGGAGTTGTTGAAGCATGACGCTCCATGTGATCAACAAATGATCATTAATAGCTTGCTTTAGCTTGTGCATATAAGAAGATTCCCGATTGGGTGAGTGTACCTCCTTAAAAATAGGTAAGGAATTAGGAACTTGTTCTTGTATGCAGTTGGAATTTCATGTATTGACTTCATGACATTAATTGACAACTGCATGATTAAATCTCGCAAGCCATAGCCGAATGCAAATTATACATGCATCTAAAGATGGATCCACTGTTGTACTACTCACCCATGATTGTCGCTTTTGGCCTTGCTACTTTGCTGAATTACCCTTGCATTCTCTTTGGCTTTTTAAGATTGCCCCGATAGGTGTAGGTATTCACTGGCATCCAGATGATTTCCATGTGGCTTTGTTTCCTTGCTCCATGAAGAGAGAGAACAATCCAGAGAGAAATCAAGAACGATCGAGACTTCGAGAGAGTGCAAGTGTGTTTCTTTGCTTTGCCCGAAGAGAGTGAGAGAGAGAAAAGGGTTGGATTTTGATCACCAAAGAGAGAAAGAGAGAGAGAAATGTTGATGGCGACTGCAATCCCCAAACGAAATGTTGATCACAAGAGGGGCCGCAAATGGAACTGCAATCCCCAAACGAAATGTTGATCACAAGAGGGGCCGCAAATGGAACCGTAATTCCCAAAGGAAATGTTGATGGCGAAAGCGCCACTCACCACACCGAAACCCCAAATAATATTTTGGTTGGTTTTGCTGATACTGGGTACCTCTCTGAAGAGCCTATTTACATTTATGAAGATAATGCAGCTTGCATCGAACAGATGAAGCTAGGTTAGATCAAGGGTGATAATACAAAATACATATCGCCAAAGTTTTTCTATAATCAACAACAACAGGCTCTCCTTAAGATTCAAGTGAATCAAGGAAGGTCTGAGGGGAATGTGGTAGATTTGTTTACCAAATCATTGCCTAAAGCCACATTTGAGAGACATGTGAAAAACATAAGAATGCGAAGACTTTCCAAGCTCCCTTGACTAATGTAAAGATCAGGGGGAGGTGTAGACATCAGGGGGAGTCTAACACAGACATGTCATCATCAAATGTAATAGGTGCATTGTGCCGTTGTGCTCTTTTCCTTCGACCAATGTGTATTTTTTGTCCCATAGGGTTTTTATTGTTACTTGACAAGGTTTTTAGTGAGACAGTAATTCATGCACCATCTTGTCTTTGACTGGGCACAAGGGGGAGTGTTAACGGGAAAACACATTATGTGTCTTCGTCAAAGTAACTAACAAAGAGGGAATTAAAGAATTACGATTATAGCTCAATCAGCATTTAATATCATTATTGTAATTGATATTTTCATTGTAATTTTCTCCCTATATAAAGGGACTATGAAATTAAATGAGTAAACCAATTCTCATTTTATTTTTACATAATACTACTTTTAGCCAACAAGACCTGTACTACTTCCCAAGAGATAAGATCAGCATTGAGTGGTGCTGACGAAAATAATAAAAGAATCATGCACGATTCGGGTAAGCATGATTGTGATGTACATCTAGAACTTCGGACGTACAATATGATGACGGTAAGCATGATTGTGATGAACAACTAGAACCTTAGACGTACAATTAATGATTGACAAGTAAGTAATTGAAATTAATCGTAAATAATTAGTCCTACGGTCCTGCCTAATAGTCGATGCCAGCCGGACCAATAGTATAGAAACAACAAAGCTAATTGACGTCATTCTTGTTTAGTAGACATCAATTAACTTCTGTTCACCTCCGTCACGCAGGTGACACACTCATCACCCATCACGCAGATTAAATCCACTAATGAGGACATTATTTTTTCTTTTTTGCTTGGGATATCTTCACAAATGGTGTATGAACTTTAGACATTTTTACACTTTGGTGTACCAACTTTCATAATAATCAGAATGGTATATCAAGTTTGCTCCAATCTTTCATTTTTGTGTACGCCGTTAAATTTTCCGTTATCTTTGCCAAAAAAAAAAAATTCCTTTAACTTTGTCAGTTTTTTTTTTTTTTTGTAAAGATAACGGAAAATTTAACGGCGTACACCAAAATGAAAGATTGGAGCAAACTTGATACACCATTCTGATAGTTATGAAAGTTGGTACACCAAAGTGTAGAAATGCCTAAAATTCATACACCATTTGTGATGTTTTCCCTTTTCACTTTTATTTCTTAAATGTTTATGCATTTTAAATTACTAAATGATTATGAATATGGTTGATATTTATAGACACAATTTTTGCATAGAAATAAAAAAATTGAACGGTTAAAATCATTTGAATTTGGTTGTATACAAGTGAAAAAAAATATATAATATATATATGCGCATATTTAGATCCACTTTTTGACCACATATCGACATCTCCAGCGTTCAGTATTAAGGTCTATATGAGTAGATCACCTCTGCGAATTTTCAGCCAAATTGATAATTAAGGCATTCAAAACTGTGATTTACAATTATAAACATGGACAATTCTACTTGGATAGATTCGGTTTGTCAATTGATTTAAACTAATTCGATATCTTAACGATCATTAATTTGGCTGACGGAGACTGGGTTTGTGGTTTTTCTGCCAATCTCGGTGTAGGAGAAATTTTTGTAGCTGAACTATGGGCTTTGTGTATTGGCTTGAAAATGGCTTTAGGACACAATGCTACCCATCTTATGGTTGAGTCTGATTCTGCCCTTGTGGTTAAAATGGTTAAAGGGGAGTGGGATGACACCCATCCTCTCCATGGCATCATCACAGTTTGTAAAGCTCTTTGGTTGAGGAGTTGGAATTGCACGATAACGCATATCTACCGAGAATGTAACATGTCTGCAGATGGACTAGCACAGCTTGGACATACTTTGAGTTTGGGACAACACTTCTTTGAGGAACCGCCTGATTGTATCAAGCGAAGACTCCAAGAAGATAAAGAGGGTCTTCTGAGACCAAGACTTGTTATTGCTTAGTTTGTTCTTCGGGCTTATAGCCCTCCTTGTAACCAAAAAAAATAGTCATTAGAAAGCAAAAGGGAGTCACCCTATTTAAATAATTTTTGCACTTCTAAAATTGAGAGAGAAATTGCTAAGAGATTCAATTCTGATTCTATACTTGATGACTTTAGTTTTATGAAAGAGCGTAAAGTACTATTTAAATAATTTTTGCACTTCTAAGATTGGTTGTATTGTGATTTTATAGACGGAGTTTAGGTTTCAAGTCCCCCCC